>JAMPIV010020153.1:0-126904 GCA_024509875.1 Oreohelix idahoensis | reverse complement strand
ATTTGCCATGTCTACCATTTGCAAAGACATGGCATCTGCAAAGTAGTTTCAAACAAAATTCGCTTTTCATCTGATAGTTGTAAGTCATATATCAATCATCTGACATGGTATGACCTCAAGCAGTAAAACAAAAAACTATTTTTTTCTTTTATCTTCTTTTCCCGCCGATGTGATATTTTTTTCTCTCTTTTCCTTCTAATCAGCTGATCATATCAGGCAAATCAATTTTTATATCCAGGCCAATTTTATGCCATGTCATTTATTTATATTAAAACAATGTGTAACAAACTGTCAATCGTGTCATCAAAATTGTGAGGCGGGCATATAAACATATATAACATTCATTTCAAATATTCGAAATGTTTCCTTAATATCATTTTTTTTATTTTATGTCTTTAGTCTTTTCATTTTTCTTTTTTTTCCTGTTTGATTTCTTTCTTTTTTCTCTTTCTGTTGCAGTCTCTTTTTGTTCTTCTATTTCCTTGTTTTCCAATTCTTGTCTGTTGTGGGCCAATAGTATCAAGATAACAAAAAGAATGATAACAACCAGTTCACTAAACATTAAGAGTTACTACCAATGCTTCTAATATCTGGTGGTGTATTAAAATCCTAAACAATAGGGCTGCAAGCAATTTTTAAAAGCTTCAGAAAAGGAATAGAACATTAGTTAGTATGTATCTGGTGTCAACTAAGTTGCTCAAGGGAGGATGGGTACTGTAGTGTTCTTCTTTAGATAGAGGAAATATTCAAGATTCTCCCGATTACAACATTATTTGTAATTGCAAGGTGATGGAGATGATTGGTGATAGAAAAAATTCACAAGTCTAGAATATCTTCTCAAAATAGTGGAAAGGAAACAGTAAGTTAAGGGGTGTGTGAGAAAAGTACCAATTTACATCAGAATCTAAAAAAAATTTTACAAGATGGTTTAAGTCAAAAAATTTTTATTTGTACACTGGAAAATAAATAAACCTGTGGAGAGAAATAATAGCATAGAATGTGCTGGTAATATTCATTTATGAGGTTGTACTAAGACTTCACATGCTGTTAACAATTATTAGAATGGTTCAGGGAAAAGATATGAGTATAGCAGAATGTGCATCAAGGGGAAAAGGATACATTAATGAAGGTGATAGATGGACTACTAGTGCAATGTGGAAATTGCCTACGTGAATATGCACAAAGATGCATGTGGAAAGAATAACTAGTCTCTGTAATGGTGAGGAAATGTAAGGGCGAAGAAATGGAAAAATACTTAAGGCACAAGGTATGGATTATGTTACATGACAAAATGTGTGTGCAATTTCGTAACATGATTCTGGGTTGTGCAATTTAAACAATTGAAACATCAAAATTGTGTGTGACTAATAGGTGTGTCTGCAAACTACTAACACCTTATCTTGTGTGTCATCTTTATTTCAATAATCAATAAAAGGGCTAATTAATAATCTGTGGGCTGCTCTTGAGGTACTCTGGTCATCAATAAGAATTATGTCCGGGGAACAACTTGTTGGGTGCGGCTTTGACATTTCATTCTGGGATGTGGTCATCTGTAATTCAATTATTAACACAGTCTGAAAATAGAGTACATGGGAAAGTTAGGTTAAGATTACTCAATGTTCTCACTTTTCGCGTTCACCATGCATGGATTGGCACGCACATATGAAACACCTGGGTGTGTTTTAGAACAACTTTGCAAACTCCAGCATTTCAATCTCCCTGCTGGATAGGCGAGACACAACTGATTTGTACATAACCCTTTCTAGCTCCGTGCATTTTTTCTCCAGTTCCAGCAGTGCCATAAGTTGGCCGGTCGAACTGGGATCATGGTGTGTAGTGGTGTGTACAGTACTGGACATGGCGTTGTTGACAGTGGGCACAGTATGTAACACGTTGTTGACAGGGGGCTCAGTATTTGACACATTGTTGATGTTGACAGGTTGGTAGTAAGCTGAAGAAAACGTCAATGGCTGTGCTGTAGCTGGAGGGGGCGTGACTGGCGAGTGTGGCAGTTCTACAGACGTTTTCAACAGGAGGCGATTCCTGAGGCTCAGGGAAATATGACTTGACAGTGGTGACTTCTGAGGGTGAGGCGCTGTCTAAAAGTGGGGCGCTGACTACGGATCCCACAACGCTATCTGAATCTGATAAATATGACATTGTGTCGTCATCATGTTCATTTGAGTCTGGTACAACTGCACAAGGGTCGAAACTCAGTTCTCTTATTTTCGGTTCAGTTTCGTCTTCCTGTAGCATTTCGATTACAAGGTTGTGAAATTCTTGCCGCCTTTCAGATAAGTCTGTATCAAACTTTGCTTCTAGCATTTCTCGTACCTTCAGTGATATCAGGGTGTGAAGATCGGCTCCTCTTAGGGTATCTTTTATTGCCTTCTTTATGTCATTTACACTTGGAGTATTTTCGTCAGAGTCTATAGTACTTTCTTCTGCACTTGACGAATCGGATTTTCTTCTTCTTCTTCTTCCTCGTTCGCCCTGAAAAGGACGGTGGTTGCGTTGTGTCTGTTTGCGCCTAAGCTGTGATATCTGCACCTTTCGGTCGACACATCCGACTTCTGCACGGCATTTTTTAGGGACGGGTTTGCCTTCCCATTTCGATCCGTACTCGCTCAGCCAGACTGCACTGCTGCAGATTGTTTCCATGACCACCACGTGGAGGTGGAGTACGGTCTTGATCAGCTCTGGTTCGCTGAGCCTGATGCATGCAGTCAAGCTATGGGAATCGGATTTAAATTCGATATCAACCTCGTACTGTGCATGTACTGTAGATATTTCTTCTTGTCGTTTCCGGACTGGTTGTGGACTTTTTGTTATTTCTGCTATAATGTTCGTATAATTTTCTTGTTGGTGGGTTTCAAACGTGACTTGGTGTGTCAGTGTCTGTCTGTGTGGCAACGGATGTCATTTTAGGTTCATTCATGTGCATGTGTCGGGTCAGTCCATTTACACTGGGGTTACATTGCGTCGGAGTTGGTCTCTTCTGTGTAGCACGAACCTGCTGCTGTATGGAAAACGGTTTTCGCTAGGGCAGTAGTGGTTTGATACTTGCGCGCAGACCGTTTTCTGTTGTGATTATGCATGTTTTATCGTTTGACGTGTAGAAATTCTTTACCACGCAGATTCTTTGATGTGTGACATTATTGATGAGGTTTCGGACTGCCATGCGGCAAGCTCTTTTATTCAGACTCGTCCAGTGGTTCTTTCTGTCTCTGTTGAATTTATACAGCGTATGGTCTGTTTCTTTAGGGTTTTTCATCACATTGTTTCTATAACTCTTCGCGTCCGCGTATGTTACCATGGGATTTCTGTGACCATATCCGCCTGAACTAAAAAAGTTCGTATTCTCCTCGGAAGTATGCATCTTCAGGGTATGTTGTGGATTACCTCTCAGCAACAAAATTTTGTTCCACTTGTCGGAACTGTGGGGGTACCGTGGGGCGTAGTTTGGGTATAACTGTAAGGAGGGGAATGGATGGTTCTGACAATATTTCTGCGCGTGTCTGAGCTGTACCTGTGGTTGTTGCTGTGGCTGTTCCATTTCTTTATGATGTAATTGTTGCAATTTGAACGGGAATTGATCCATCGTCCTAGAATTTCTGTTTTGGCCTGTAGTGGTTTAATATTCCTTCAATAGTGGTGATCTTTTCTTATCCGTTTATCTGCTTCTTATATAGAGGACTGGTCACGGTAACATTTAGCGATATGTGACCGCCGGGTGGTGTCCTAATGTTCCAAAGGACTGGTCCTAAGGCACCATTTAGATATATGTGGCTGTCGTATATTTTAGATAGGAGAATTAAGACTTGGGTTGGTCCCTTCTGAATAGGTTAGAATAGGTGATAGACACCGTGAGAGTTAGTAAAAGAAAAAAGAAATAGAATTCCCACAAGTGAGATAATAGACTGTGATATAGAGGCTGTCTCTGAAAAAAATCGAGGAAATCTTCTCTCTTTCACCTATCCTCTACGACAGCTTTTAAGGCGTCAGACAGTCTAAACACAGATATATATATTACATATATTTCAATCTACTCACGGGCACGCACATACACGTGACGACAGTTAAACACACAGACGTGGAAAATCTATACCAATGAAAACATATACAAATAGTCATAAAATTCAAGAAAATGCTACAAGGATGATAGCCCCGTTATGATCTTAACTCTAGGTTTAGCCCACAGCCCCGTTAGGATGACAGATGATGGCCCAAAGGGTTATAGATGTATATGGTTAGGGTCTAATATTGTCTCCTTTTGAAGGTATGACCTGACTTTGACAGCAGTATCTATTCTAAAGGAACAATGTAATTAAGCAGCAAATCTTGTCTAAGGAAAATTACAAAGTGAGTGCGTCAAACAAAGAACATCCTTCCGTCACTTTCACTCGGTTCATTCATCAGGGTACCCTGGCACACGTGCTTACCTATCTGTACCGCTGTTCGCCGTCTGGCGCAGACTTAGGACACTTCTCTACAGTGAATCTGTATTCTTTGGATAAAGCGAATCCCAGCTCTGCAATTACAGGTTTTTCTTCCACTGTTTTCGGGGAGCGTTCGCTTCACCAGTTAAATTTTTGATTACTGTTAATGTCACTTGGATCAGTTTGGATAAGCAAGTTTAAACGGGCACACAGAGTTCATAAACACGAGGGTTCCCTTAATTTGGAAAAGATGACCAGTGGACAACTGTTCTCAACAGATAGTCTTGGTTCACTATCCACTCTTTCAATAGTGTCGGAAATTTTAATGTTATTTCTTGTAATTAATCTCGCCGCCAGGCAGCATGTACATTTAAATTTGTGGAGCAATATGAACTGGCTCAAAAGCCCAATATATATTTCTAGTCTTTAGAAACCGTTAGTGGGATTGGTATTACTGTCTATCTCTGATGGCACATGCACTGTCAGACCAGTGTTACTTGGAAAAAACCCACGTGGTTAAAGATAGGAAATGTCTATGCTTCTCACAAATATGTCTCTTTACTAAACGCCGGCAAGTTGGGTCACCCCAGTATTCACTGCATAAAATGGAAAAAGCACATATAAATAATTATACCTACTATGTATAAGGATATAACTTATAGTTTAAACGGCAAGCCTACAGCTTGACTTATATTTAAAACTTCCCGTGAAATAAGTTATATAAAAAAATCACTCATCATGAATTAGGAATAATGGGGGTATTCCGTCACCCCTCATGATGCATCTAGCATTTATAAGTTTGTTTAGAAAATATACTCGACTGAGTAGTTAGCAGTTAAATGAAATTGTTTTAATAGCCAAATGGGTTTAGCTAGAAATTTATAATTTATCTTGCTTTCCACTGTAACTCGTCGACTAAAGAAATAACAAACTATTAAAATAATCACTCTGCACACAGAACTAGTTTAAAATAAAATAGGCGATTAAACACTTTATCACTTCATAAAAAACTAGAGATCTATTATATATAATATTTACCTTACACAGAACTACAGACTAAACCATGAACTAGAATACTGTAATCTAATGGTGATCTAGAACTCGGCAAATGCCCAAGAAACTCAGACTTCGCCAAAACACAAATATTAAATCTAGCATAGCGATCTGTCTACTGCAAATTTAAGAGTGAGAATGAAATTAAAGTTTCAAACTTGGGTTAATATTTTAAACCAGACAAAGGGGGAACTCCTTTATTTCGCCAAATCGAAATAGTCCACCTTCCCGTCTCTGACCCTACGTTTAACACCTGGGCATGTCGTAACTGCCACCTACTGACCGAGAGCGCGCGTGACAGTTTCAAATCTCAGACAACCCGTCTGCAGTGCGGAGCGCAATTTCACACTTCGCCGGACTATCCCGACGAAAACTCACGCAGTTGCTGCAAAAGGTAGACAATCCGTCTGCCTTCCATGTCCGACGGAGCGAATTCTCACACCGCAGGCCCAGAAATCTGGTCGGCCACCGCTCTGACCGGGGACACTGCAGACGTTCTGTCTGGCGAGAACCGTATTCTCACAGCTATCGTTCGACCGGCAGAGACTGACATCTACGACATCTACGTAATACCATCACTAGTGCGATTCTCAGTTTTGAGAACAGAAATAGGTATACGTTAAGAATGGGGAAGAAAATATTTTTCGCAAACGAATGGATGCGAAAAATACAGGAAAGAAAGTAAAAAGGATAACAAAAATAAAGGCTACGGGTGAAAGAAGAAAGAAGAGAATGTAGGCAATTTATGATCAATAACCTCTGTGACAGAAATTTCGTGTGATTGCGGTGGAATATCCCTGCCACTATCATCATCTTCGTCAGCCTTGGCGATCGTCAGGAGATGGTCGGAGGTTGGCACTGGTTTTTCCAAGTATCTCTTGAACCGATTTAAATGGAAAAACTTTTCCTGTCCTTGAATAGAGATCTGGTAGTTAGCCTTAGAAATCTTTTTCAGGACGGCAAACGGCCCTTGCCATCCGATCCTCAGTTGGTTGTTTCCGGTAGGGAGTAACACCAAAATTTTCTCTCCTGCTTCCAGTTCTCTCTCTTTCGCGACTTTCCTGTATCGGTTAGCGTGCTTTGTGCGTGCTCGCTTAAAGTTAGTCGTTGCTAGGTCCCATCCTAGTTTCAACCTATCCTTTAAATCCGATACGTATTTACTTGCTGAGACGACTGTCTCATCAGCCTTCTGGTCTGTCAGCGACCAAAGTAAGGCTTCAAGCGGGCCCTTAATGGGTCTGCCGAATAAACGCGTAGCTGGCGGAAATCCTGTTGACGTATGAGGAGATTCTCTGTAGCCAAATAAAGCTGCAGGAATACAAAGATCCCAATCGTCAGGTTTCACTTGTGCCAGTTTACTTAGCATCATGTTGAGGTTTCCATTAACACGTTCCACGAGCACATTTCCGGCCGGAGTATATGGCTTTGTGTAGATGTGTTGGGTCCTCAAGATATTCACGATCGCATCCATCAACAGGTTTCGGTATGGGGATCCGTTATCCGTCAACACCTTGCTGAGGAAATCCCAACCGAGTGAAAATCTGCACGAGGGCTTCTGTGACATGCTTGGCATCTGCGCATGTTAGCGGGATAGCTTCTGCCCATAAAGTGCATGTATCGACTAAAGTCAGGATAAACCTGTTCCTTCTTTTAGTCCTTTCTAAGGGTCCTAAAATGTCGATCACAACCCGTTCGAATGGTGTTCCCACTATTGGCATTTCACCCAACGAGACTGGGGGTATCAGTTGCTTGGGTGGTACCCGTTGGCACTGGGCACAGGATTTGACATACCTGATAATATCAGTGTTTACTCCTGGCCACCAATAATGAGTGGTTATCCGTTGGTTTGTGGCGTTCTGTCTCATATGTCCGCTGAAGGGAAGAGAGTGCCCCATTTCTAGGATTTGGCTTCTGTACTGTTTCGGTACTAGGAGCTGGTTGTAACCTTGGTCAGGCTTGCCCGTTCTGCGATAAAGTACGCCATGCTTAGAAAAAATGTCCCCGTGCCCTCTGGGTTCCTTAGCCATGGGCAGTTTCCTAAAGCAGAGTGCCAAAGTAGGGTCCTTGTATTGCGCTTCTTTAAGTTCCATGGGTAACAAATTAGGCGCAGGCTCCCGTTCTTTTTTGGTTTGCCCTCTTGTAGTTACTGCTGCCACAATCGGCTCTTCCGGTTTACCAATACACACGTATCTACCGCCAAGTATGACTGGGTAGATGGGATCATCCATAACAGCCGCTTTGATCACGCCTCTGACAAAGTCAGAGTGTATCTCCACCAATGCGATGGGAAGCGCTGTAGGTGCATCACTCTTACGAACTCCACAAAATTGGACGGTCTCTGCTGTCTCTTGACCGGGTTTAACCAGGTTTCTGGCAACAATGCAATCATACGAAAGCCCCGTGTCAAATAAACAAGAAGTTTGAGAACCGTTCAATGTAACAGTACCTCGCGTTGAGGGTCTATACCCAACAGGTTGGGAATCACTGTCAATAATTCCGCCTTGCGAGACTGTTAGTAAGCATCGGATGCGTTTAGGCTCGGTGTGCTCACTCTGATCATATGTCCCGTGCTCAGGGGTTCTCCCTTTGCCACCTTGTCTTTCTGGCTGCGCTGCCATGTAGGGCGGTCGGGTTGATCAGACTGTTTACTGTGGTTGGGGTACTTGTTTTTGTAGAACTTGGATTTTTCAGGAGGGGGGTTTTGAGGTCCAGTTTCTCGGTGGTTATTCGGGTTGGAAGCGTGAGAAGCATGAGAAGACTGGTCTAGATTATTTTTCCGAAAATGCTCCTCTGTCGGTTTACGTTTTGTGGCCGGCAGTTCAGCCAGCGCATTTTGATAACGCTCGGACTTTTCTAAGATGTCTTCAAGCTTTTCTGCCCCCTGCTCGGCTAGGAATCTCCGGGTATCAGCAGACAAAGTGTTCTTTATTTGTTCTGTAATAACAAATTCCTCTAGACCTTCATAGGTAGAGGGGAGCTGTGAAAGCTCAAGGCACTTTGTTAGGTATCCCTTCAAACGAGACGAGAACTGTTGAAAAGTTTCAGAGCTCTCTTTCCTGCTGTTGCGAAACAGTTGCAGAAATTTGCGAGCATTCATTTCAAAGCACTCCAGTAACGCTTTCTTCAACACATCATAGTTGTCTTGTTGGCTGCTTTCCAGTTTGGCGTAAACATCATACGCAGAACTTTTCAAAGCCTGGGAAAGCTTCATGTTCCAACGCGATCTCTCTAAACCGTACAGAGTTGCAATTTTCTCAAATTTTTCTAGATACGTGTCAATCTTTTCGTTTGGACAAGGGAAAGACTCTAGCGGAAAAGACATAGCAGTGAGATGAGTAGATTGAGTACTAGCAGGATCAGTTAAGGAAGAATGAGGAGAAGACTCTCCATTGCTATAGGTAGAGGCAGCACCACGACTTTGGAACTCTAGAGCTTTAAGTGCCAGCTCATGCTGTCTCTCCTCCGTCTCCTTCTCCTGCTGTCTCTCCTCCCTCTCCTTCTCGTGCTGTCTCTCCTCCCTCTCCTTCTCGTGCTGTCTCTCCTTCTCCTCCTTCTCGTGCTGTCTCTCCTTCTCCTTTTCTCTTTCCTCATGCTGCATCCTGCGGATTTCCATTTCTTCCTCAATCTTTTTCTGCTGTAATAGCCGATCTTCCTCTTCTTTCCTCCTAGCTTCTTCTTTTTCCTCTTTGGCTTCAGATGCTTTCCTCTCAGCATCATATCTCTCAAGTTCGTCTCTGACAAACGCTTTCGCTTCCTCTCCTTCCAGTCCCTCCTCTCTCGCTTCGTCCCTGAGGAGTTGTCTAAGCTTTGCCCTCTCGGCCATATGATGTCAGTGACTGAAACTAGTGGAGAAAGAAAATAGGAAAAAGAATACACTGGTTCCTACCACGTACGAGAAAATACCAAATACAAGATGATATGCTTAACCCTAGGATACCTCCTCCAAAATAAAATCTAACTTTCGCTGCTATTAATCGGCAATAAAGCACCTAATGCAAAACACGACTACGCAAAATAAATGGTAGATAGGATTACTCACTGAAAAATAAGTTGCTACAGTGGAAGCAAAAATAATTATTGCAAAAATTTTAAGGAGAAAAATAATCCCTTAATTTTAAAATCCACTATAAGTTCACCCCTGAAGTCAGATCGGGTAAGGGAGGCAATTAATCTGGACGAAAGAGTCCGAAACGCACTCCTTAACTTAGTTCAAACACCGTTCTGCTTCAGTACCCAGTAAATGTTATACACTCACCACTTTACCAGCGTTTAGTATTACAAATCAACAATTAACCTATATTCCGACAAAATCCACCTGTAACTCAAATGTATATTATTCAAAATGCTGTGGAAAAAACTTATCAGTTTGTGTGGTCAGCACGCCCGCAAACAGATCGTTAGTCTAGGGGATAAATTATTTAAAGATATAACAACTCACGAGACAATCACACTCTTACTCTATTACAGAATAAAGAATCTTCAGTTCAAAATCCAGATAGACGAGTCCACATTTGTCGTACTCGTCTTCCTATTCTAAGTTCAAAAACCGGAAACGAGCCCGCATTTGTCATATCGTCTTAGGATTTTGGGTTCAATTCCCAGTAACGAGCAACCACTTGTCGTAGATTTTAGATAGGAGAATTAAGACTTGGGTTGGTCCCTTCTGAATAGGTTCGAATAGGTGATAGACACCGTGAGAGTTAGTAAAAGAAAAAAGAAATAGAATTCCCACAAGTGAGATGATAGACTGTGATATAGAGGCTGTCTCTGAAAAAAATCGAGGAAATCTTCTCTCTTTCACCTATCCTCTACGACAGCTTTTAAGGCGTCAGACAGTCTAAACACAGATATATATATTACATATATTTCTATCTACTCACGGGCACGCACATACACGTGACGACAGTTAAACACACAGACGTGGGAAATCTATACCAATGAATATATGTATATACTAGAACGAGCTGACCAACGCACTGATTTAGTTCAAGAGATATTTTTAATTATCATCAAAAAAAATCTTCTCACAACACCTAAAAAAATACATCAAGGAAAAAAACATATACAAATTGTCATAAAATTCAAGAAAATGCTACAAGGATGATAGCCCCGTTATGATCTTAACTCTAGATTCAGCCCACAGCCCCGTTAGGATGACAGATGATGGCCCAAAGGGTTATAGATGCATATGGTTAGGGTCTAATATTGTCTCCTTTTGAAGGTATGACCTAACTTTGACAGCAGTATCTATTCTAAAGGAACAATGTAATTAAGCAGCAAATCTTGTCTAAGGAAAATTACAAAGTGAGTGCGTCAAACAAAGAACATCCTTCCGTCACTTTCACTCGGTTCATTCATCAGGGTACCCTGGCACACGTGCTTACCTATCTGTACCGCTGTTCGCCATCTGGCGCAGACTTAGGACACTTCTCTACAGTGAATCTGTATTCTTTGGATAAAGCGAATCCCAGCTCTGCAATTACAGGTTTTTCTTCCACTGTTTCCGGGGAGCGTTCGCTTCACCAGTTAAATTTTTGATTACTGTTAATGTCACTTGAATCAGTTTGGATAAACAAGTTTAAACGGGCACACAGAGTTCATAAACACGAGGGTTCCCTTAATTTGGAAAAGATGACCAGTGGACAACGGCTCTCAACAGATAGTCTTGGTTCACTATCCACTCTTTCAATAGTGTCGGAAATTTTAATGTTATTTCTTGTAATTAATCTCGCCGCCAGGCAGCATGTACATTTAAATTTGTGGAGCAATATGAACTGGCTCAAAAGCCCAATATATATTTCTAATCTTTAGAAACCGTTAGTGGGATTGGTATTACTGTCTATCTCTGATGGCACATGCACTGTCAGACCAGTGTTACTTGGAAAAAACCCACGTGGTTAAAGATAGGAAATGTCTATGCTTCTCACAAATATGTCTCTTTACTAAACGCCGGCAAGTTGGGTCACCCCAGTATTCACTGCATAAAATGGAAAAAAGCACATATAAATAATTATACCTACTATGTATAAGGATATAACTTATAGTTTAAACGGCAAGCCTACAGCTTGACTTATATTTAAAACTTCCCGTGAAATAAGTTATATTAAAAAAAATTCACTCATCATGAATTAGGAATAATGGGGGTATTCCGTCACCCCTCATGATGCATCTTGCATTTATAAGCTTGTTTAGAAAATATACTTGACTGAGTCTTCTTCTTCTTCTTCCGTCCTTAGCCAACGACCGGCAAAAGCAGTCAGTGGCCATTACGCCTAGTGGCGTCTTAAGGGCAACAGCGAATAGATTTTCGACTGAGTAGTTAGCAGTTAAATGAAATTGTTTTAACTCGTTCAGTCCCAAGCAAAAAAGTGGGTTTGGCCCAAACAAAAATGGCCATACCAGTATGGTTTTATTGTTTTTGTTTGGAAATAATTTTTTTTTAATGTTCATATTCATAAATAACAAAAGTCCATAATGGATGGCTATACTTTAAGAAAATAGCGTTTTTGAGTTGTCAAAATTAGAAAACAGCCCTAGAAACGATCAAGGGATACGAAAGCCAGTATACTGTTGATTGGGCCAAATGGGTCTAGCGGGAAGTACAGTATACTGGCTCTTGGGGGTTAAAGAGTTAATAGCCAAATGGGTTTAGCTAGAAACTTATAATTTATCTTGCTTTCCAATGTAACTCGTCGACTAAAGAAATAACAAACTATTAAAATAATCACTCTGCACACAGAACTAGTTTAAAATGAAATAGGCGATTAAACACTTTATCACTTCACAAAATACTAGAGATCTATTATATATAATATTTACCTCACGCAGAACTACAGACTAAACCATGAACTAGAATACTGTAATCTAATGGTGATCTAGAACTCGGCAAATGCCCAAGAAACTCAGACTACGCCAAAACACAGATATTAAATCTAGCATAGCGATCTGTCTACTGCAAATTTAAGAGTGAGAATGAAATTAAAGTTTCAAACTTGGGTTAATATTTTAAACCAGACAAAGGGGGAACTCCTTTATTTCGCCAAATCGAAATAGTCCCCCTTCCCTTCTCTGACCCTACGTTTAACACCTGGGCATGTCGTAACTGCCACCTACTGACCGAGAGCGCGCGTGACAGTTTCAAATCTCTGACAACCCGTCTGCAGTGCGGAGCGCAATTTCACACTTCGCCGGACTATCCCGACGAAAACTCACGCAGTTGCTGCAAAAGGTAGACAATCCGTCTTCCTTCCATGTCCGACGGAGCGAATTCTCACACCGCAGGCCCAGAAATCTGGTCGGGCAGCGCTCTGACCGGGGAAACTGCAAACGAATGGATGCGAAAAATACAGGAAAGAGAGTAGAAAGGATAACAAAAATAAAGGATACGGATGAAAGAAGAAAGAAGAGGATGTAGGCAATCTATGATCAATAACCTCTGTGACAGTGGCAGTGGGGCTTTGATGATGCTTGCTGTCTAACAGAGAGTAAGATATTAACTGGCCAATCTCGCCACAGGTAGTAGTGTCTCTCCTACAGTCTTAGGGAACTACCAGATTCTTAGTCTATCCTCTAAGGTTGTTATGGTTGGAGCAACTATAGATCATCATTTAAATTATCAACTGACATGCGTTTATTCCCTTTTATTCCAAGATAAAGCAAATGAGTGACTGCATGCCTTTAGTATCAACGTGAAGTTTATTTACAACATTTCTTCCACAAATGGACATAGTACGTAACATCATGTGTTCTTCATATATCCAACAAATTCTTATCCTAGTCAAACATAGGAGTCCAACTTCATGTGAACCCTCTGTTTTAGCTTCTTGTTAATTGTTCCTTCAAAAAAATGGTGAACAATTCTATCCATACAGTTTTCTGTGAGGTATTCATTTAGTCATATACTAAAAGTTTCAATTTAGTAAAATTCCATTGCTTCAGTATAACAGTTCATATCTGCGTACTGCCTAAGGAAAGGTTGCAGCCATTAGTTTCGTCTTTCTTTGAAAAACCATCTTGCGCTGACATTTAACGTTGTATAGAATCTATATTGTACTACTTACAGCATTCTCCTTTTGAAAATATCACATTAATAAAACCACTGTAAATGTAAAACATTTTCGTGGTCATAACTGCAAAATGAAACTTCATTTCATTGTTGAAAAATCCTCAACTGCATTATGAAAATTCGTCTGATAACTTCAGATGATTTCTGCAACTGACTAGACCCGGGAAAAACTGTCCGGTACCAAAGCGTGCGTGATCTAGATTTTCAGCCTAATGATTGATCAAGAAATCTGTCAAACGCTACTTTTCCCTATCGCTCCTTCTCCTAATGTATTTTTTCTAAGTTATGGCTATAGTCTGTTTTCATAAACATATGCAATTTATTTTATACTTAATTTCATATTACACAACTATGCTCTAATTTAGTTTAACAAGTGATGAGTTATTTTTTTTAGTATAATTTTCTGAAATGACGAACTTACGGTCACAGTGGGTCAGATAAAATGTTATCGTGCTTGCACTCATTCAGCATTGTTCTTGACTTCTGAAATATGAACAGTCCCTCGAGGTAACCGTTTTATCATCCTTCTATCTACAACTCTACCAAGAGTAATCTTGTGTTAATAAGGTAGACAACTTTGAAGTCCCAAATTAGATACTCTAGATCAGGGGTCGATAAACTTTTAGTAGTGTCGTGCCGAAGTAATGTTGCAAAGTCACTCAGCGTGCCAACCTAAGTCCACCATATTTTTAAATACAACAATTATAAAACAATTTAAAAATGATCTTGTATTAACATGTTTCCGATACATTAAATAACTATTCTATTCTTTGTAGATTATTCAATATTTTAATATAAATAGGAACAAATATCAATACAAATATTATGTTTTGCAAAATTTAAGTCCTGAACACATTAGTTTGAAATGTTATAATAAAATTGCCATATGTATATTTTTGTTAAGACAGAAAGTCCAATAGTTTGAAGAACAAAACAATTAAATAAACCAAACATAAAACACGTTATTAAAGTTTTAATCTGAGTAATTATTATTGATCTGAGTCATTAATCAATTAATCAATTAATGGGACCCGTGTCCTTGTTTCTCCTTGGCTAATTGTTCAATATCATGTGTATATTTTGTCAATTTCAGCTTCACACAGGCTTCTGAATGCACAGCTGTTAGGCGACTTCTCTGTGGACTTACAACAGCTTTCATGTGTGAGAAAATTTGTTCACATGTATAAGTTGACCCAAAAGCCGAAAGTAGAGCAAATGCAACTTTCTTCAAACAGGTGAACGCTTCAGGCAGGGATGTCCAGCAGTTGAGGATGGCAGCTGACTTTTCCAAGCAGCTTCCTTCAAGAGTTTTTCGCAATTCTACAAATGTTATCGTCCATAACTCTGATGCCTTGAATTCGATGTGTTGCATTTCAAAATTGTCAACATCCATCCACTCGAAAAGAGATAGGTCAAATGGGATGTTAGTATGATCAATTAAGTCGGGCTTGATGAGGTAAGAAAACATGGGCCCGTGAATTTTGAAGTCTTGACTTCGTTTAGCAAACTCTCCTTTGAGCGCTTCAACGTACTTCTGACGCTCATCTTTGTTGACAGTAAATCGATTTGAATGAGCCTTTACGTTTAGAAAGTACTTGTATGTGTTAGTGGTAATATCTCTGCAAAATATGTCAAATTTTGACTCAAATCCTTTCCAGTGCTCAAAAAGATCAAGTACTGTTTGACCCTGCCCTTGTAAACGCAAGTTTAATTCATTCAGATTTGTAATTATGTCAGCTAGAAACATCAGCTTGCACAGCCAGTCCTCATCATTCAATTCCTGGAAATGTTCTTTTTCATCAAGAAACACCTTGATTGCTTCTAGACATGATACAAATCTGTTCAAAACATTACCTCGACTAAGCCAACGAACATTGCTGTACAGCGGAAGGTCCGCATATGCGCTCTCCATTTCTTGTAGAAGAGACTTGAATTGCCTGTGGGTCAATGAAGAGCGAGAAACTATGAAGTTAACTATCTTGACAAAAGTTTCCATTACAGAGTTCAAGGATAGTGACGAAATCTTTGCACACAAACTCTCCTGGTGTATAATGCAATGGAAGCTCAATACTTGACGTCCAATACGATCCTCAAGAAGTTTAACAAATCCTTTGTTCTTTCCGACAAATGCAGGGGCGACATCAGTAGTAACACAGAATATTTTATTCATGTTAATGTTCTGATTTTCAAAATAGCTTACAAATGCAGTTATAATGTCCTCTCCCTTGGCTGTACCATCAAAAGGTATCAAGCAGCACAGTTCTTCATAAATACGGTCGTTGTCACAATATCGCGCAACTATATCTGGGCACGCCACGTGATTCACATCGACACTTTCGCCAAGAGCGACACTAAATACAATAGCTTGTTGTAACCCGGTTGTTTGTTTTACGGTTACATTTTCAGCCATATCAGTTATGCGCCTCTCGATTGATCTCGCAGAAGCCGGTATTTCTCGAATCCGAGACAGTATTGTTTCTTTATTTGGTTAATCACTAAACAAAATTTCAGCACTGCTCAAAAAAGTTTCCTTGATGTATTTTCCATCTGTGAAATGTTTTCCCTTCGAAGCCACACACTGTGCAATTTTGTAACTACATTCGGTAGCTTTATTTTTGGTTCCAATTACTTGATTAAAAATACTACTTTGTTTTTTGTAGCCAGAAACAGACATTTTTATGACTTCAATTTTCTCCTCAGAGTTTTTAAACATGGACTGATGTTTGGTTTGAAAGTGTCTTTGTACACTTGACGTACGGCACACGAAACTTTCATAACATAAAGCACAAACAGCACGATCCTTTTGTTGTATGAATTCATATTCGTTTGTCCAAAAGTCTTGAAACGAGCGTATATCAAGTTTTTGTCTTTTTTGAGTCATTTTAACGTCACTGTATTACTTAATAAAAGCATCAACTTTTGTGCTGTGGTCAACGGACTGTACGGGCATGAGTATGCGACAGCCGAGAGAACTGTAGAGGTGGTGGTGGTCGGGAGAGAGGGGAAGGATAGGACGGAAATATAACTTCGTCGAGGTCAGTCATTGATGCTCCAAACTCACACTGGAGTCAAAAACTGCGAGCGAAAACAAAATAAATACGCTCGTCCAGGCGCTAGCCAGACACTATTGCGTAATTATGATATTATGTCTCAGCTTCCCGACAAAATTTACTTGGGATTCTTTTCAAGAATCTCATCCTGCAAATTACGGTAGCAGGTAGACGCCAGACTAGCGGGCGCCGCAAAGTATAACCACTCCCCTTGAAATTCGTTGAAGAATGTTTGTTCTCGGAAACGGTCGGTAAAAACAAAGACTTACGTGCAGTATCGCATGATCGGGCCTTTAGTTTGCATCAGATCGCACATTCTTACCTCCAATGTCTAAAAGCTTTCGTTTTGAAGGGTTGTAAAAACAGATAAAAGCTTTAAAAGAATTATATGCTTCTATTTAATTAAAAATTCAATTTTTTTTTAAAAAATGAGATCATCTACTGTACAGTATTTTAATTCACTCAGCGTGCCATTGAAAATCGTTCCACGTGCCACGCTTGGCACGCGTGCCATAGTTTGCCGACCCCTGCTCTAGATTTTGGTCACTGTTGGACCACTACGGCGGAAGGAAAGGGGAGGCAAATCGTGACAGTCACATTAACACAACAGCACACATGGAGATCACATGACATCGTGGCGGGCATAATTTTTTCTCTCTCTGGTAACGTTGAGTTTATAGGTCATTTTAGAATTTAGTTTACTTTGTTTTGTTTGTTAGAACAAAAAAAAAAAAAAAAATACAACGTATTTGTCAATTGTCATATGGCAGTTATTACTCCTTGTTTTGACACGCATGTTACATATATTCAGTAGGTATAAGTGCTGATAATAACATTTTAAAAAGCAGAGATTCACTTGTCAGTCACTTTGTAGAAATATTATATTGTATACTGTGCTGTGATCATTTGATCGTCCTTGACATTTAATAGCATCGGTCACTCTTTTGGCTTATCGGCTAACGTTTTGAACTGAACCCATTTCGTTAAATGGCTATTTCCACCGGATGTTGTAAGAGCCTCTTTTCGTATAATCTTAGTAGTAATCTTGCTACGATCGGCAACTTCGTCCTCCCAGAATCCTGGACTTATCTCTTCATGTCTCTCTTGTACACATCTTTCAAACTTCAGCTGTGGTTGCCTTTTATTTTTTTAAATTTATTTTAAGGGTGGAAAGGAGAAGGGGGAGGCAAGGCGCAAGATTAGGTTCAATATTCAGTTTAATCCAGTTGAGAGATATATAACACTTTCTTGCAACACATATAGCCTTTTGTATTTTGGCAGTCACAGAAATGATTGTTAGTTACCTCCAGTGATGCCACAGCTGGGTATTTCTTACTAGATCTGGGTTTTTGGGCTTCCGTCTGGGATCTGGGTAATTTTTTTCAAAATCTGCATTAATCTGGGTATATTTGACAATTGGCATTTACAATGTATGTATATTCTGTGCACTGAGCATTATACATTATATGTATATTATAATTAAATGTAAAACATTATGTGCTATATATTTTTTATTCCACTTAAATTTAATTCTTGTTTTTAACCACATCAATGACGTTGTTTTTTTACTCGTTTACATCAGCTATCTTATTCCTGTTATTCTGTTAATGGCTGTCATCTGCAATACTCAGTCATTTTTGTGATATGTTTTAAAGTCTTCTTTTTACATTATTAGACTTAAGCAGATAAACAGCATATTGGTTTTTTTTTGTTATTAGATTATAAAATGAGCAATGATGAAGGTACGCTTGGTAGTTGTAGCAGCATTACGACACACACGCCACCGCGTAAAAAGTGAATCTATGGTATCAGCAGGCTTTTTGTGCGGAATGGCTAACAGACAGCGAACTGAAGGATTGGATAAAGCCGGACTCTGGTAACCGCTATGCTGCGATTTGTACGGTCTGTTCCTGTACATTAACTAATGCCAACAAAACAGCTTTATTGACACACAAAAGCACACAGAAGCACATGAAAAACTTCGAAGCCAAATGCAAAACTCTGAACATTAACAAGTTTTTCATCAAACCAAAAGAGCCCTGTCTCCAAGACAAAATTGCTAAAGCGGAGATAGTGTTGTCGGCTTTCATTGCAGAACATAATACTCCGTTTTCGCAAGCTGATCATTTGATTGAATGTTGCAAGCAGATATTTCCAGACAGCACAATTGCTCAAAATATGTCACTGAAGCGCACCAAGGCTGCCTATGTGATGCAGTACGGCATTGCTCATTTTGCGCGGCTTGAAGTTATAAACATTTGCAGAAATCAGAAATTTTCTATAATCGTTGATGAGAGTACTGATATTTCTACGAACCAGACGTTGGCAGTTGTTGTGCGATTCTGTGACACAAAAACAAAAAAAAGTAGTTGATTCACTGTTAGACCTCATTGAGGTGGAGGATGGACTGGTCTTGGCATGTTTACAGCTGTTAAGAAATTGTTGAGCACGCATGAAATCCCGCTTAGTAACGTCATTGGTTTTGCTGCAGACAACTGTGCCACTATGATGGGGACTGCAAGTGATTTACAGGCACATCTGAAGAAAGAGATTCCACATGTCTTTGTTCTCGGCTGTGTTTGTCATTCATTTGCCCTTTGTGCAAATGCTGCCAGCAACCACCTAACATCCTGGCTTGAAATTTTCATAAAGAATGTCTGCTTCTATTTTTCGCGTAGTAGTAAAAGAAATCTCCAGTTCCAGTTAATACAAGATGTAGTTCAGGCCCAGAAACATAAATTGTTGAAGCTGTGTGAAACACGCTGGCTGTCCCGTGAAGCAGTCATTGAGAGGACCCTTGAGCTATGGGATGCTCTGCACTTGTATTTCGAATCCGAAGCTTCAGTGGACAACGTCGACGGTGCGGGGCAAATCCTGCAGACGATGAACACTGATGGCACGAAGCACATGCTTCTATTTGTCGGCTACTTACTGGGTAAAGTTAACGTCATGAACATGGAATTCCAGTCCGAGAACTTCCGTCTTCACAAAGTGTACACGAGTGTAACAAGAGAGTATCGTTTTCTTCTCAGTATGTTTATTAGGCAGGAAGTATTGCAGCATGAGCATCGCACTCTTGCCGACATTGATCCTTCGGATGTACAGGTGCACAAGAAACTAAATTACATTGAGCTGGGTGGACGATGTGAAGCGCAGTTAATGCGACAACCGTTACGAGATAAAGAAGTCCAGTTTCGCAAGGATGCATTGGCATACCTGATTGAACTTTGTACTCAAATACGACGCAGGTTCCCACTTGAACAAAACAGTGTTCTGGCGCAAATGCAGCTGTTGGATCCAAAGCAAGCTCTCGATATCAACAAACCTTCTGACATTCCATTAGCAGCGCAGTTCCCAACAGTTGTTTAAGAAGAGAGCCTTGATCGTCTGTCTGATCAATGGCGAGAACTGGCATCGTACCGAAAAGATCTTGGACATCTAGCGGGTGAGGATCCGCCCGCATTCTGGCTGGGACTGCAACAAGTAACAGATGCTAATAACCAGAAGAAATTTGATGTTTTGGCTGACCTCATGTGCACGCTTATGGCACTACCTCACTCCTCAGCATGCATCGAAAGAGAGTTTTCGAAGGTTAACTTAGTTAAAACTAAACAAACCAACAAGCTTTTGTGTGAAACAGTTTCCAATCGAATACTAGCCAAGCAAGCAGTTGCCAAAGACGGAGTTTGTCATAAGTTTAATCCTAGTAAAAGGGTGGTTGAAGATGTGCGTGAAGGACGTTGTCGGCAGAGATATGCAAAGATTTTGGAACTTCACAATCAAGATTCCACATTGTGAATTCATGCATATGATCTTGACGAAGGAGAAGTTGTCGACATGGATGCCGAGTCTCTGACAAGTGACATTTTTCAACAGTAACAAGTTACAACTAACATTTTATATTTAATTTGAGGAACATTTTGTTAATGTAGCTAATGTAAGTATATTACTGTTAAAATATCTCATTTTCAAGAGTTCATATATTGGGGTGTTATTAAAATCATTTTTATTTAATTGTGAATTTTTGGTAATTTAAAAAAAAAAACGAAGAAATACATAAAAATTGGTAGCACACAGATTAGTTGTGCAAAAGATGCACATAAAAGATTATGTAAGCATCGCCTATCCCGTGTATTTGAGGCATAAAATATTCTGGGTATTTCTGGGTTTTTTTAGAAGAGCATCTGGGTTTATCTCTAGAACTTGAGTGGCAACACTGGTTACCTCCCTTGAAGTGCTTAAAGGTTACATATACTACTCGTCAAAAGTCAAGGGCCACTTAGAAAAACCTTGGTTGAAACCATAAAACAAATCTGATATAAACGTAATTGGTATCAGTCAAAACGGCATTTATTGAATACCAAATTGATATGTCACGTAAAGAAATGGAAACACGCATTCAAACGCAATGAAGCAGTGAAGTGTGTCACCCACCTTTTCAAAAGTTCCACAATAGATATTGGACAAATAGACAATTCAAAATCGGGTATGACCACCGTTTGCAGCAAGGCATTCAAGACAGCGTAGACGCATTGAGTCCACAAGGGTCCAAAGAAGCAGAAATGCAGTCAGCTGTGGAACATCCAATGGCAGGGGGTGATTTGTTGACAATCTTCGACCAAGAACATCCCATAGATGCTCAATCGGAGAAAGGTCAGGTGAATGAGCTGGCCACGCCATCCTGATGATCCCATGTTGCTGAATAAATTCATTCACCACACGAGCTCGATGGGGTCGAGCGTTATCATCTTGATGGATGGCATTACCACCTATGGCCTCCAGAGCAGGCTGAACAATTGGTCTCAATATTTCGTTCTGGTATCTTGGGCCGGTCAAGTTGCCTTGGGATGATGTAGAGTGAGGTTCTGCCGTGTCTGTAGAAGCCTCCCCAGACAATGACAGAACCCCCTACCATAACGATCCACCTCTCGAATTGTGTCATCAGTAAATCGCTCTCCTGGTCGTCTCCAAACTCGAATCCTGCCATCATTGAATGACACAGTGAAGCGAGATTCATCAGTGAAGAGAACATGACTCCATTGTTGCCTTTCCATCGGATGTGCTCGAGACACCAAGCAACACGGGCTCTGCGATGAGCAGGAGTAAGAGGGATTCCAACTACAGGATGTCGAGCAGCCAGTCGAAATTCATGTAAACGTCTGCGAATGGTGCTTTGACTGACATTAACGTTTACAGTTTGTCTCAGCTGACATCTTAGAGTGGAACAAGTTACTGTTCGATGGCACAGGGCTGACAACAAGAGGTACCGGTCATCATGTCTATTGGTGCGTCTATGGCGACCTAGCCGGTGGCGATCCTCCACACTTCCTGTGGGCTGAGATCTCTCCAAAATTCTTTGGATAGTATAGTGTGACACTGCAAGCCGTCTAGCAACCTCACGGACAGATAAACCACTTTGAACCCAAGCTATAGCCCTCATTCTTTGTAAGGTGTCAAGATTTCTTCTCGGTGGCATGGTTTTTGCAAGTGATGAAACTACCCTAAGTCTGCTGATTGTAAAACAAATTAAGAGTGAACTCTGTTCACTGAAAGTCGCCATTGCACGTGGAATGTCAATCAACACGATTACTTCACCTGTTTGGTTGTACGGAAGTTTGAAAAAACAGATTAAAAATGTGAATTTATAGTCAGCAATCAAAATTGCACGTAATCACCATGGTTGTCGGTGAGTTGCTTTTAAGCTTAACGTGCATAGAGGACTGTCAGAGGAAGATATTGCACCCATTTTTACTAAAAACTTCCTTCATTTAATCATTCTATGCGCTTATATAAAAGTGTATTGAAAATAATAGGGTGGCCTTTGACTTTTGACGAGTAGTATATACAAACTCGGCAAGTATCGATTCCATACGCATTGGAGAAAAAGAAAGGCGGGGGTGTCAGTACCCACATATGCAACAAGTATGCAAAGACATTGACTTTTAACTAACTTTCTGTATTCGCTACACAACCAGACATTCACGTCGGGAACTCTTATCAATGTTGCACTACCATCGCATTGCTATTTCCATCATTCTAAAACGTTGATACATTCTGGTGTTTTATCTAAGGGACGTAATTTTTACTACAAAGGGAGTAATATAATTAGGAAAGTTAGTTATAACTTTTAAAATATTGAATATTTATTTTATATAGATTTGTGTAATTCTTTTGCAGCAAAGAAGAATGTAACCCGCTTTTTCAATATTTGAAGAGAGATTTGCTGTTGTTTGTGAGTTTTATAGAAATAATTAATTTACATTTTATATGGGATAAATATAGACACGCTAGGTTCAACACATGTCAGTAAATATCTATAGCACGAGTTTCTCTTAATTAATATATGTAAGACAAAAAACACTTGTTGTATTTTTGACCGGCACTATGTGCTGCCTAAGCTAAAGTTGAGACGGTGTGTTTGGCATGTCCCCTTGAAAGCCTGAAAATTACCATAAGTCCCTAACAACTCTCTCCACCAAACATTATAACATGAGGTGACAAGAGGACCTTTCATTGCATAGTGGCTTGAATGGGCATTAAAATACATCGAGTCCAACTCAAATATAATAGTCTCTCAACTCACACATTTAGTCTCATTGTGTGACTCTGAAACATAGAGAACAACGAGGACGTTGTAATCTGCGGTGACTAAATCACAGGTAATCGTACGTTTCCATTGATAAGTCGTCTTTAGTGTGTCGTGCTGTAGTCTAACTATAATTCCTAACGCCTTGTCCCTATCAGTTATCATGGTCAAGTTTTGTGTAATGGTGTTTAAATTATATCAGTTCAATCAATACTCTACAGCTCTAAAAGGAGAGCTAGCGACCCCACAAAGCCTAGAAATGAGTTAACCGCGTTACAAGACGTTTGGTTTATGAAATAATCTTGCGTAAAGGAAATAGAGGCAGACATAAAGAAACAAAGGCAGTCACACAAAAATAGAAACAGACGCAAAAACATTTGGAAAAGAGAACTTGAACTTGAAAGTGACACTGCTGTGTACAATCCCAGAGGACAGCCACACCATTCACATGTTAAGTAATTGATGTGGAAAATTCCACCATCTACTGTGAGGTGTCAAATTGAAAGTGACAAGTGTAGGGATGAGAAAAACAGTTCTGCAATACTAGTCGAGACAAGATATAACTTTAGAAATAAAAGAATAGTTGACTGAACATTTTATGTATTCTGAAGATTCCAGAAAAGGACTTCTTAAATTGATTATTTCATCATTCAATCATTGCACACGAAAGTCCAACAAAATAGATGTAAATAAATAATGATTAATTAATTGTAACTCTCTGACTTGTCACATTTATAATGTTGCATTTTTGAGTTTTACTAAATTATTAAATTATCACCGGTTAGTTACAAACCAAAGTCGCCACTTAGGATCTGACTTTACCCTGAATACTATCTGAAGTAGAGACCTTCACAGCCGTGTCTATCCTGTGCTCTTCTCTGACACTGGGACTATATTCTTGTCAGACAAAATTCTTCAGAAGAACTTTCAGTAACTACTACTGACTACTACACTCATAAAAACCTTTCGTACACTGATAGAGGGCAATTTTTAGTCTCTCTTGTAACGTTGACTTTATTAGCCATTTTAGAATTTAGTTAATGCAAAAAAAAAAAAAAAAAAAAAAAAAAAAAAAATTACATCGTATTTGTCAAATGTCAGATTGATTTAATTGATACTTCTTCTGATACGTATCTCATGTTTCTCCAGTAAATATAAGTGTTGATAATAACATTTAAAAAAGAACAGATTCACATGCCAGTCACTCTTTAGAAATATTATACCCTATACTGTGGTCATCTGATTGTCCTTGACATTTTATGGCAGAGGACCCGCTTGTGTCATGGCCCTCACGTGGCGTTCTTCTCTAATTTTGTTGACAATATAAAAAAATGCTTGAAAAGAGGGTTTCTTATGTTAAATGTTTATTTATGCATATTCAAATGTTTTTAAACAAACACCTGTTATGAACAAATTAATACACAATTTTTTACTCCTGGTAGTTTACTTAACTTTATTTAGTCCATTTTTACTCTATTAATGTATTTAAAATCTTAGCCCTTTATTAATTAATTTTTTAATTGTTAAAAATTTTAACTTGTTTAAATATGCAAATGAATGTGTGAGTACGCGCGAGTGTTCATTTGTACTATACAATGTACTCTCCTTGTATTCCATGTAAACTGCACAAGCTTTTTTATTTTTTTTTGGGAAATTGGAAAGACATGCAATACAATAAAAATTAAATATGTCGCAGATTTGCACGACTAAATGTTTCGTAAGCGTTGAAAAGTGCTCCTCATCAAAGATTTGACAGCCCAGAACCAGGTAAACCGCGACAAGGCAAACAGACAATAAATGTATAGGCAATATAAAAGTATCCACATCTACCTTTCTTGGAAGTAAAGAAGCGGATAATCAACAGACAAAAGTGGCGAGTGCTAGTACATAATACATTGTCTACGCTGAACCAGTGACCACGTGTTTAGAGACAATAGACACACATGAAATTACCCATAAGTAGAAATGTCTTAGTGAACCAGTTACCCCGTGTTTTGAGACAATAGACACACATGAAATTAAACATATATAGAATTGTCTTAGTGAAACTAAACGTGTCCCCACCAGATTTTTTTTTCCCGAAAAGGTGTGAAATCGAAATTGTACTCCATTTTAAAGACCACGCAGGACTTAATATTTATCCCTAGTAGATGTCTCAATATCTAAAGCAGATTGTTGGCAACATTTTTTATTCAGTACGTGTCGTATTTTTGAATCTGTCTTGACAACATGAAATTACCGCGCTCATATAGGATAAAAAATAAATAACCAATCATGACGCTCCTTTTCTAGTATGTAAAAAGAAACTTTTTAGGTTGGACAGAGAAGGCCTATTCTGTGGAAGGAGTTATTTTATTTCTTAAAGAATAACGATATATACAGGGAAATATATAACTATTATACTATTTAATACTTAATAAGTAATACAAAGAAGGCGCCATAATAGTAATTCATTTAAAGAGAAAAATAGGTTTTAGTGATACGATTTAGCCAATTAAAGACTGCATAGATTTAAATGCCAGGTAATAACTAAACATATAGAAAGATAGTAATAAACTAGCAGTTTAAATATCACTTGACGGCCCATTAATATTTATCCCTAGTAGATGTCTCAATATCTAAAGCAGATTGTTGGCAACATTTTTTATTCAGTACGTAGAGTCGTATTTATTTGTCGAAGTCTTTTTGAATCTGTCTGACTAAGACACTCGAATGTATTCAGCTTGTTCTCCAATGATTTTGTTATTTTCCAACTCTCACAGCCGTATGTTAACACTGAGATAACATTTGAATTAAACAGACGAAGCTAAACAGACCAAATTTCCAAATGTTAAATTGAACCTAATCATCTCTTGTTGTGTCACCAAGTCATTTTACTGCCTAAATAATTGAAACTTTCCTTTCTTTTCTTCCCCGTTCAAGTATATCAAAGGTCTCGTTAGTAAAAAGAAACTTTTTATTGTTGGACAGAGAAGGCCTATTGCGAAATCTGTGTAATTCAAAGGAAGGAGTTATTTTATTTCTTAAAGAATAACGATATATACAGGGAATAACTGTAAACCATTCTGTATTCCCTTTATTTGTTCTAACACAACATCTTGCATTGTCATATAGCGCTTTGAACTATTATGGGCGGTGTAGACTATCACTATCGACGAAGGTGGGATACTGATTCTTCTATAATTGTTCTTAATAAGTAGGATACAAAGAATTTAAGCGCATAATAGTAAGAGATTCAGTTAAAGAGAGTCTGAAAACCTAGGTTTTACAATAATACTGTCTTTAGACTCATTTATAATATCTAAAATTCTCCAATTAAAAGACATATCTCGTCCAGCGTAAATTGGCAAGGTGGTTGTGAGTGTTTCATTATTAAAATCAGGTGTTACTGTTGGTGGTGGTCTGTTTAGCACCTCCATGAAGTGCTCAGCCCATCTCTTCATTTGTTCTTTTTCTGTTGGTATTGAATTCCCTAATTTACCTTTAACAGGTGTTTCCATAGCAGTAGGCTGGTGACATAGTTGTTTTGTAATTTGATAAAGGCACCTACTGTTACCAGTTCTTGCAGCATTTTCAGCTTCTACGGTTAGATATAGAATATTTAAAATTAATCACTTTATACGGGCAGGCTGAAACACGACTTTCACATGGCGCATGCACACCAACCTTTGCGCACTTTTCTTTGGCGAATGTTACTATTTTTGGTAGCGTTACGAACGTAAAGAATGACAGAATGATCTGGAAAACTGTATATATACTAGAGTAAAAGCCAGTCATATCTCGGGAATTAAACTCAAAAGAACCAATACCTAACTGCAATTATAATTATTCAGATACTTTTGGAAAAACAATGTTGGTTGTGAACATTCGATTGTCCATCACAAGAGCACCTTTATTTTCTGTTATTTTAATTTGTACTTTAACATTGTTGGGATTTCTCGATCGAGACAATAAACCTCCAGCGTTTTACGTCTCTTGTCTTGATGGTGTTCTCTGATAGACTCTTCCTGTCCATCTCTTGTCGTTATCTTCCCACTTACAAGAACAACTTGTTAGCATGGGTCTTGAATAAAATACGATATTTTAAATATACTCGACTTCTTTCAAATATGGCTATTTCTTTATCAATCTCCAACCATCGACGACACAAGCAAGAATGTTAATGTTGACAGTAGGAAATTTACATTTACCATTCTTAGAGTGTTTGGAGACAAACAATCCATTTTAAATAGTGTTTAATTTTTTGTATAATCTATAGAATATATAAGGTTTATTTAGCTTGGAGTGTATGGAGAGTGTATCACCAAATCGTTATAAAAATGTTCATTTGAGAATAAACTGTATTTAATTCTAGACCGTATTCAATCCCACGTCTTTGAGAATAGAAAGATAAGATAATTAATCTACAAGCATATTCTAACAGGCAGTAAATGTAATGCTTTGAAAGGTTTTAGCAACCTCATAATGCACTACACATTATTACAGAAACATCTGTAAAAAACACATGCAATCTTTTAATTCGGGAAGTGTAGTTTAATCTAAGATTGTCTCAGTCCTGGTTTTGTAGCAATGGAAGTGTCACTCTGCATTGCAAGTCAGGAGTTGTCGTATAATGTTAGAAATCCCATGTGTATTATTTTGATCATCCAATCAGATTATTTCACTCAACCAGTCAGCTAAATGTTTACCGAAATCGCCATCTCACGTACCACAATTGCGTAAAGGTGAAATGTACGAAATGTGTAAATCTAGGTTCGAATTCGGCAAATCTTTTCAAAATGGATATTGGGAAATGATACATCCAGTATCATAGTTTAGCCACAGATGGAAGACAGGTATGGACATCGTTGGTTAATTACTACTTATCCTATTTGCAGAGGAATTAGGAAATATTGTGTGCATTATCAAAGACACCGACACGCTATGGTAGATATACAATTTGAGATTAAAATGAAAAATGATCGGATTAGAGTCAAACTTTCACACAACTGAAGCCGAAAGTAAGCTATCACGAAAGGTATTCGGGTGAAAGTGACAGGTGAAGTGGATGGACAGAAAGGATGAGATCGTCGTTACTAGTAAAGCTCATCTGCCATTTTCTTGCTCGTCTATGTACAATTTTGGGACGAAAAAAATAAGTGTGACGTGGTTGCTTTCTAATGCAGCCGCAATTTGAGTACATATAGAGGTGAGATTTAAAAAAACAACAAACACTAATACAAATTAAAACCAAGTGCAAATGTCAAAAGTTATCTATATACAATAAAAAACTGAAAATAAAATGACAAATACTACTATAAATTAAAACCAGCAACTGCAAAAGACAATAGTTTTTTAAACTTAATTCAAATTTAGTGAATAAAATGACACTAAATACCCCAATTATAACCAATTTTCAGGTTGAACAGGGTAGACCAAGATGGAACGAGAAGAGACAATAACGGTCAGCTGTTAAGTTCCTGTTCTCCACCCATCACCTTTTAAAAACAACAACAACAAGATCAGGACACACACAGCAAATCCAGCAGTTTACAAGAGCGAACCGAGTGTGTGAGAGCTGAGACTGCACATTCATATCGACCTAGAGCGATTGCAACAGAAACATCATTGCCGGGGTCCTGCTTATTGTATTCTGAAAGCTAGAGGGTACGTAGAATTGCATTACTAAAATTGTATTATGTAGGCTTATAGTAACATTAGGAAGTTACAGTACACGTTATTACATTGGTTTCCATTATGATATAGATACTATTTGTTGAGATATCAGGTATGGCTCTTTGTCGGGTATTGTGATATGATTATAGAAGATTGAGATACCATAAATATAACTAATATCTTATCCAGCCTGGCACTGCGAATAGTCCTTTTCAGGACTGGTAAATGACACGCCATCAAGCTTTCAGCACTTGTTAAAGCTGGCTTGAAAGACTGGACGTCAAAGAGTTATTATGTTTGTATTATGCTACTTTCTGGATATATCTGTTGAACCATCTATCATGTTTATATAATGAAAGTATGGTATTTTGTATTATATTATGCAACAACGTCCTACAGGCAGCGTGGTGCAACAAGGCCATACCAAAGGATTGGGAGATTGCCATCATAACACCGATTTTCAAAAAGGGTGACAATCGACAATGTGGAAACCACATAAGCATATTCCTTCTCAGTGTCCCTGGTAAAATCTACTCTAGAATCCTAGAGCAGAGACTCCGATGCCTAGCTGAGCCACAATTGGATGAAGCCCAGTGCGGATTCCGAGCAAACCGAAGTACTCAAGACCTAATCTTCACACTCAGACAGCTGAGTGAAAAGGCACTTGAGTACAAGAGTGAGATCCATCTTTGTTTCATAGATCTGGAAAAGGCGTTTGACAGGGTCCCCTGGAGCAAACTTTGGGACTGTTTGGCAAGGAAGAACATTCAAGCACCTCTGATTCATGCTATACAGAGCTTCTACAAGTCTTGCAGAAATTATGTGAGGACAGCAAACTATAAGTCAGAAAAGTTCAGGACCACCACTGGTGTAAGACAAGGCGATATCCTGTCACCTTATCTTTTCATACTCCTCATGGACGATGTCATCAAGGCATGT
The DNA here is from genome assembly GCA_024509875.1 of Oreohelix idahoensis. Taxonomy (NCBI): domain Eukaryota; kingdom Metazoa; phylum Mollusca; class Gastropoda; order Stylommatophora; family Oreohelicidae; genus Oreohelix; species Oreohelix idahoensis. Next base: position 97,117 of record JAMPIV010020153.1, on the reverse strand, counting down.
AAGGAGAGAACAAGAAAGTATTCAGTGGGGTACTGGAAGATGAGACAGGTCTGTATTTCAGAGCTAGCATTTGCTGTTGATGTTGTCCTGATTGCTAAATCAGAGACACATCTCCAATCCAACCTGCAAGTCTGGAAGGAAGAGCTGGAGAAGAGAGGGATGGTCATAAGCAGCTCTAAAACAAAATCTATGGTGATATCACGAGAAGAAAGAAAACATCAGATTAAGTTGGGAGAACAGGTCCTGGAGCAGGTCGACCACTTTAAATATCTCGGAGCTATTATAGACCGAAAGGGGGGCATCAAAGAAGAGTTGGCCACTCGAAAAGCAGCGGCTGGGAGACTTTATCAGGCCATAAATCGAAGATTCCTCAGCAAGAAAGAGGTTGGTAAGAAAACAAAGATGGCTGTATACCGCTCCACCTATGTCCAGTCTTGACATATGGATGCGAGTCATGGGCAATGACTACAACCCACAAAAGCCAGATCCAAACCTCAGAAATGAGATATCTGAGGAAGGTGGTTGAAGTAACAAGAAGAGACATGGTCCGCAACCAGACGATACGTCAAGGCCTAAAATCCCACCCGCTGCAGACCCAAATAGAACAGTCCCAACTAAGATGGTTTGGCCATGTCTGCAGAATGGGAGAAGATCGGCTACCACGACAAGCATGGGAAACAAAGAGCCAGGGATCCAGACCTCCAGGACGACCCAGAGTCCGCTGGGAGGACAACATTAGACAATCTTTGAAGGACCGAGGACTAGAATGGAACCAGGCCAGGAAGAAGACAGCTGATAGAATAGTCTGGCGCTCTCTCTTCCAAACCTCTACATCTTACGGTAGAAGGGGAACGACTAAGTAAGTAAGTAAGTTATGCAACCACTAGGATTGTAATGACTGTCGCATAGAGATTTATGATCAATAAATTTTCTATATTCTTTCTTTTTCTACCCGTATCCTTTACCTTATTATCGCTCTTTTATCCTTTTCCTGGGTTTTTTTCGCATTCGTTCGTTTGCGATAAATTTACTTTCCCATTCGGATACTTTCCCATTCTGACTTTACCGTTTTTCTCATACACTGGGAATGCATTAATTGCATAATCGTGTCAGTCCCCTAGAGATATGATGAGATTCGTCTCGATAGACATGGGAGGGCAGACATATCTGGCGCTCTACGGTTAAGTTTCTCGGTGTCACGCCCGGCAGTAGACAAAATAGTGTGAGAAATGTGTTCCTGAGAGACCGAATGGCAGACATTCGTCTGTTTTTTCCATGACACTCACGGCTCTACGGTCAGTCCTGGGCGTGAGGTGTGAAGACACACGTTTGGCATGTTATGGCCAGCGTCTGTGTTGGTGGGAAGTGTTAATAGAGAGATATAGGTGAGGGGGAGACGAGGGGTGTTCTGAAATAGCGCGCATCCTTGGTCTGTTTAAGTTATAAACCAGAGTTTGAGATTTCATTCACTTAGTAACTCCGCAGTCAAGACGAGAACGACCTCGTTCGATTCCTAAGAATCTCTGTTGATAGTAGATGGCAATTAGTTGGTCAAAGTGGTTTAAGTTCTTAGTAGTTCTGTGTTGAGGTAAATATTATATTAGATATCTAGTATTATTTGTGAGTGATTTCAGGGATAAATCACCTATTTCATTTTAATTAGTTTCTTTTGTGCAGAGTGATTAATTATAAGTCTGTTATATTCTTTAGCTGACGTGTTTCAGTGGAAAGCGGAATAAATTATAATTTCTAGCTTAACTCATGCAGCTATAAATATATTTAATTTAACTGCTAATAACCCGTCGTGAATATTTCAACTAAATTATAAATGCCCGACTCATCATTAAGTATTGACGAAATACGTATTTATTTCTAATTCATGATGACTGATTTTATGAATATAACTTATTTCACGGGAAGTTTTAAACGATAAGTCAAGCCTCCGCTTGCAGTTTATAATGTAAGTTATAACCGAGTACATAGTATGTATATATTGCATTTGTTGTTTTTCTTTATTCAGTGAAACTGGGGTGACCCAACTTTGCCAGCGTTTGAGTACACGAGAAATATCTGTGAAGAACTAAAACATTTTCCTTAAAGACTTGGTGTATAACCTTTACAAGAACTTTAACGGTTAAATGAAGTAACGGGCCCATCGAGCCTGATTTAACTCTTCCACCCACTTTGTAATTCCATTTATGCAAATTATTGCTACTGCAGGTATAATTTTTCCTTAGGATAGATCATACTACTATCTAAGCCTGTTCATACCTTTAAAAGGGAAAATCATAAGACTACAGCAGATGTATCCGTGACTCTTTGGGCTATCACTTCTCTTCTAACGGGACACTGGGCTATGCATCGAGGGAAAAGATCATAACTGTGGGTCTATCAGTATTGTAGCAGTTCATTGACGTTATAATTATTTATATATGCTTTGATGTAATTTTATGTGTTGTAATGGAATTTTCTGATAATTAAAATTCACTTGAACTTAATCAGTGTGTCGGGTCAGCTCGTTCCAAAATATCTATATAATCATTGTTATAGTTTTTCCACGTGTGTGTTCGTCTACATGTCGTCAATTGTGTGTGTGTGCACGTGAGTGGTAATATATATATATATATATTAATATATGTAGTCAATAGACTGTCTGACTCCTCTAGATCTGTTGTAGAAGATAGGCTAAAAGAAAGAAAAGATTCTCGATTTCAGAGACAGCCTCTATTGATTTCTACCATCTCACTCGTGGAAATCTACTTCTATTATTATCTCTCACTGTGGCTATCACTCATTCTAATCTATTCAGAAGGGACCAACCAAGTCTTAATTCTCCTATCAAAAATCTACGACAATGACACGTATGTAACAGACATATGGGAACATCATACCCATACACACTCTGATGACACTAACACACACCCACTAGGATGTGTGGTAATATGTGAAAGCTATTATCTACGAGACTTATCATGTTGCAGGTTTGTTGTTCAATCTGATGGTGGATCCAGAAGTACATTCCTAAGCATTATGTGGAAGGAACATGAGTGATTGGACCACTCCTGAGATCTGGCCTCCCCATAGTGATGGTAGTCCAGCATATTAACTGAACCGTGTGTCAATCAACTATAAAGCAACTGGGTGTAGCATTGCAGCTCCACAGACCAGGAATCTGGTGAAGATAAGTTCATGAACAAAAAGTTACCACAAATAATATACCAGAATCAAGTGCTTGTTATGTAATGCGAAAGACAGGAAACTAGGACAGTTTTTAGATACTACTTTAATGTGTAAAAGTCAACACAGACAGTGTAGATACTATTTATTGTGTCAGTTATTTTGAAATGTAATTATATAAATACATATCATTGTATTCATTCCAAAGTACAAATAAAATAGAAAATATTAAGCACTAAATTTAATTGATTGATTTTGTTAACTTCTGAAGTTATATCATTTCCATGTTCATTACTTGTGTATTAATTAACTGGGACTAGTTTATAAAAGCATAGGTTAGTCGTAGCGGGAAGGCAAGGGAGGCTCTTGACCTAGACACCTTACCATCTGGACAAGAGTACTCAACAGTCTGACCATATACTGTGCCATCCATACACCAGCGTTTATTTCTGAGACTGGGGTATTTCCTTAGATCAAGAACACTTTGTCTTGATCAATTATTCATCTCTAAATTACCCATCTCGCCACAAGAGTGATAGTGTTGAGGTTAATAACAAGAGATTTATGGTCAGGATCGTGACACACGATGAGACTGTTATGTGTGTGTATCAATGTTATTAATTCTGGCGGCATGAACTGCCGGTCAAAAATACATCTCAAGTTTTGTGGTTTTAAAACTCATTAAAAGAAACTCAAGTATATAAATAATTATTACACTTAACTGGAATAAGTTTTGTAATTTAATGTAATACTAAAATAGATATGCATTTTAATCAAATATAAAATAATGCAATTAAAGTTTTGTACATAAAATAAAAGTATCAGTTTTTTTAATGTATTGTTTATAAAAAAACGTGAAAATCTGTTTTCAACTTACAAATTAAAGCAAAAAGTATGTTTCTAATTTCTTATGTACATTGATGCCCATAGTAATTAATTATTACTTCCCCTGAGTTTAATTGCAGCTTTCAGTGTATGTATCTCCTTCTTCGTTTTCTTATTTCGCTCTCAAATAATGACGTAAATCTCTCTTATAAAGTTGCTAGTCCGTCTCATGCTTGTCTCGCCACCATTCAGTTTATCTAATAAAGTTGATAGTCCGTCTCATGCTTGTCGCGCCACCATTCAGTTTATCTTATAAAGTTGCTAGTCCGTCTCATGCTTGTCTCGCCACCATTCAGTTTATCTTATAAAGTTGATAGTCCGTCTCATGCTTGTCTCGCCAACATTCACTATATTTAACCTGGGGGTGGAGAAGGCTGTGCTGCCACTCAGTTGCTCTCGTGGAGACAATAAATTTAGAAGATACATTCTATTGGTTGTTTGTCCTCCCCACATGAACACATCGGTATTTCTGGACTTTTATTTGTTGATCTAATTATATTTGTTGATCTGATTATATTTGTTGATCTGATTATATTTGAGTCTGTAATGATCGATTCTTAGTGTAAAAATGATTAGGTACTTCTTTTTCGTACACTTTCCGACGTTCACTTTAATATTTTATATATTAGTCAGCTTAAGGCTATTTCCATATTGCAGTGATAGTCCAACATTGGCCACAATTCAGAGTATCTACTGAGGTCTTCAAAGGTGTCTACCTTTCGCTCAAGAATTTTGACCAAATTAGTGGTGTTGCCATGGGAACGAAGATGGGTCCTAGCCATGCCTGCCTGTTCATGGGTCACTTGGAGCATCAGATATGGCAACAATGCTCCGGTCCTTTCCCCGGGTTTGCAGATATATCGATGATGGCATTGGTCTCACAGATATGTCTGAGACTGATTTATACCGTTTCATCGACTTTGTCAACCACTATCACCCCACCATCAAGTTCACCTCCCTCATCTCCACAGTATCTGTCAACTTTCTTGACATTACTATTAATATCACGCCTTCCGGCCTTAATACCTCAGTATACTACAAGCCGACAGATGCCCATAGCTACCTTCTGTATACCTCTTCTCATCCTCGGGCTTGTCGTGACTCCCTTCCATTTTCACAACTTCTCCGCCTCCGCCGTTTGTGTCTAGACGACGATGACTTCCACTTTCGAGCCAATGAGATGTTGGATTTCTTCCGTAGCAGACTTTATCCGGAACATGTTCTCACCTCTGCCCTCCAACGTGTGCTCCCCATCTCTCGTCAGGAGGCCCTCAAACCTCACTATAAATCTACTTCGGATAGAGTCAAATTAATCTTGACCCATCACCCTCACAGTACTGCAGTCAAACAGATCCTTTTTCGCCACCTCCCTATCCCGCAAGCAGAGTCTGTGATCCAAGAAGTGTTCGGAGAAGCACCTTTGGTGGCATATAGACGCGACAAGAACTTGAAGGATCTTCTTGTTCACAGCCGTCTCCCAAAGGAGAATGCCACTCACTTTTGCATACTACCCTGTGGTCGGACACGATGCAACACATGCAAGTATGTCATCTCAACCCACAAGGTGTCTTTTCCTGAGGCTACGTACACCATTACCAGTAGCTTCACGTGTGAATAGCGCAATGTCATTTATACGATCATATGTAAACGTTGCTGCAAAACGTATATTGGCCAAACAGGCAAACGACTTGGGGACAGATTCAGCCAGCACGTGAGTGACATCTCTCAGCAAAAATCCCCACCAGTTGCAATACACTTTAATGGTCCTGACCACCATGGTCCCATCGACATCCAGGTCACGGCGATCAGATCCTGCTCCTCTGACACTGCTAGCCGAGACCAGCTTGAGAACCGTCTTATCCACTGCAAGGGGTGTCTAAAACCAGCTGGTCTTACCACTCTACACACCTTTATCAGAGGCCACCCTTTCCTCTCTTGTTCTATTGTGACTCTTTCCACTCTTATCCTATTTTTCTATTTTTCTGCCGCCCTCTAATAATATGTATGAATATATAATACACTGTTTTTAATATGTCTTGATTTTTTATTTCATATTTATTTATCTCCAACTCATTCTGTCCTCTTCTATTTCCAGTCCACACTAATATTACGTTTGGGTAGTTTATTGTTCAGTTTCGTTTTTTAGTTTCTTAGTATGTATTGTGTACATCCGGTGGTGGCAGTCATTTCCTTTTCCGGGCACGCTCGTCAGATCGAGGGCAGCAAAAGCATTAGGACTTCGATGCCTTTCGGGAAGTACCTAAGTTTTATTATTTTTATATTTATTTAGGTTCTTATGTGTCCTATCTAGCCTTCACTTTCTTTCCTTTCCCTGGCGAAGGCCTTGTGGCCATAACGTTGGCTATTTTCTTTGTCTTTTGTCCTCGTAAGACGAATAACCTTTTTTCGATTTTTCTAACACCCATCCATCCGGGATTCTAGAACAAGGACTCGCCCGCGTATACCGTCAACAGTATGTCAACAGGTTTAACCAATGTCTGTCGACTACGTCGCCGATACCTTGATCCGCTATTACTTGTCTGGTTCTTGTCATCAGTTCCACACTGTCACTTGTCATGTTCTTGTCATCAGTTCCATACTGTCACTTGTCATGTTCTTGTCATCAGTTCCATAATGGTGACCTTAACCGTACCATTTCAATCCTACAAATCTACACAAGTATCCAGTTATCTTAATCCTTTACAACTAATGTGGTGACGTTTAATAGACATTTATTCGTATCCTGGTTTCTGAGCAACTTGCTTAATTTACCAATTTTTAGCTTCAGTAAGTACTGAGACATTACAGATGGATATTCCTGATTCTGAAAATGATCTGGCAAATCAATGGGATCTGAGATCTTCAGAAACCATCGAGCCAAACGCCGAAATAAAAGAACAAACTAAACACAAGAGAAATAGACATGCTAAAGAAATTGTATACTTTGTGCTTTACCGTCATTTCTTACGTCGGCTATGGTGGGCAAATGTTTGTTTGGTTTTCTTTATAATGTAAATCCTGTATTTAGTTTTAACGCAGCGTTGACATTAACGTTAACATGAAAGACTCTTATATTATAAAACTTAATTATTAAAATTCTCTGTAATTTGTTGATGGGTTACGCGCAAAGAGATCTGTGAAATCGAAATGAAATAACAATTAGTGCTCTCTACTTGGACGATTCACAAAATAGCTTTCACTGCAAGCACATTACAATTCATGTTTTTTCCGTAATTTCCCGAAAGTGGTGCCGTTGTTTCTGCCATTTCAAACGCTACTAAGCTTCATTCTATGACAATTATCATTGTTAATGTGACGGTGCGAAGACGATAGGTGAAGGAGAATAAGGATTTGTGTGTAATGTTGTCGTCACTCTCTCTGGCCTACTTTCACATACGTTCCGCAGTCACAGAAAAACTCTTGATGACAGGGGTCCCACTTTTATTAATGAAACCCAATCAGGTAGCACAAGAATCATACAGAAACAATGTTGTCCGCAAGTTTACTTTGAAGACAATTCCTAAGCAACACCATATTGTCGTAATTTTTATCTGAGAGAGTTCTGATGGATATTGGTCCTTTAGAGTGTAGAATGATAGTGAAGGCTCTGTGAGAATAAGGATTTAGGAAAGTGAGGTAGTAGATTCACGAGGGCTGGGGGAAGAGTAAGGACAGTCTCTTATTACGACAATATTTGTCTCTCAAAAACTATTCCTACCACTCTTCTGAACAAACAGTTGTTTGTCAGTTCCAGTCGCTCATGCGCACACACCGATTTGGTGATTCTGACGCGCAACGTACATGAATACACACTACGATAACAAAATATGGGAAATGTTTGGGTTTTGGGCCAGCCGACACTAATGCTAATAAAGTTGTTAATACTTTTATTATCATGAAATCAAGTTACAAGTAAGTATCAATGTACAGTCAGAAATCATGGGTTACAAAACACAAAATAACAGGGGGGAGGGTTTCTGAGGAGAAGTATCCAATGCACCTTTTCCCGCTTGTATTTACTAACAGAAAAGACCGGGTCCCAAAGACGAGAAAGGGCGGGGGGGTGATGAAGATGATGATCAGAGATAGGCAATTTAACCCAATGGTAAACTTATTACTCTGATCAAGGGGGTTACAGTAATAAGGGGTAACGGAAAAGCTAGGGGTCATCAAATGTTTTCCTTTAATCAACCAATTTTTCCCGGGAGGGGGAATGCTCACAGTTAAATAATCCCGCTAGGAGAAATCCCGTACAATTAATACAGTACACCTTAATACTAGGTTGAACTAATTATAAGGGTAAAAAGATTAAATCTCTTTTTTTCATTAAAAAAACACGCTTGGCTGGCCAGCACACAGTCACACACACACAGACTTACCAAATGGTGAATTCTGGCACTTTATAGGAAATACATTTAAAAAAACAGCACTAAACCTTGGCTTAGGTAAAAGTATTTTCTTCCGTGTACAGCCCCAGATTAGCGGTTTGTTGAAGTTAACAAAGTGTCCCGAAATCGCTGGACGTTGAAGTTTAACGGTACTGTTTGTTTATTAGATAAAGTTCCTAAAGAATGGCACAGGCCTTTGGCTAGGTGTGAGGAATGATGTGGTGTCTAAGATTGGCACAGCTGGTGGGTTTTGCAGTAATGTCACAAACTACAAAAACACTGAGGTAAGTTCTTCAGGGGTTTGGTACAATCCAATGATTATGCTTGACAGACAGTGTCAGGGAAATCTATGTTCTTTAATAAAGCAAGAAAAAACTCCCCGTGAGGTTAATAGTTGAAAGCACATCTATTTATACAGAACTAAACTGTATTAAAGTTATAATTCCCTTAAGCGGCTATTGTATTAGGAAATAAACTTATAGATGTAACATTTAGTTGGCACTAGAACTTTGAAGATGGGCTTATTTAATAAGGTTAAATTTACACCACAATCCAGTGAACTAGATATGAAATAACTAGACCACTGATCACTCGAAGCTAAAGTATTAATTACCGTCTGCACAGAAAAAGAATTTCACTCCAATAGCCAACAAGTTAGTTGAAATCTAGCAGGATTTTTTTTCTATATGCTAGTGAATCTTAGAATTCTGTCAGAACGAATGATACGTTGCCCTTTTCAGATTCTGTATTTATCTATTAGAAATGAAAGATAAATGGTACATGTGAAAATTTCGCGCCTCTTCAGTTCCCAGGGGAAGTCGAAGTTATTTAGCCGCCATGCTAACCACGATGGCCCGACTGGCTTCCGATCTACGTTCGTTCCAGGCTGCTCGCACGAGCATGTGAAATTCCGGCGAGACTAGCCTCGTTCGCGGTGAGTTTCCTGATTCCTCAGATCGTATCCGCTACGCTGAGCGTTCCATCTTTCGGGCAAGTCTGCCGGTGGCCACAGAAGTGCGAAGTCTGCATGAAGCTTTCTTCTGACCGCTCGTGTCTTTCTTGCGAACGGTTCAGTGTTCGTACGGAGATGCTAAACTTCTGTTTCTCTGTTCTGTGGATCTTCTTTGACTGCTTTGATCATAGCCGCTACTCTTCGTTGATGAAAAGTTACAACAATACTGATGTTCAGGGATTCTAATGTTATGAAAAGCTAAAGTCCCTTAAATCATCCATTAAATCAGGGAAAATTCACTTGACAAACTAGACGTACGTCACACATATAACCAAGCTATTTAGGTAACACCATCTAATAACCCAGCACAGACTGCTGGACTCTCTCTATGTCGTTAGTTCTCTTAGCACAGACGCAACTATGCAAAAGCCCAAACCTCAGTTGGTTATCGTACGAGGCGCGTTTTGCATAAGAGAACTATCTGGCTACTTCTCAGCTCTCTCACTGAAGCCTCTCACTGTTTCAGTTTAAATCTGCATCTCCAACCATGTACCACATGATAGCTATGTCAAAAAACCAGGGAAAGCTCCACCCATCCCTCTAGGGAGCAAATCAGGAGTCCTATGCTCAGTATGGATGACATGAGATCACCTCTTAGTCACAAGTATCTTCCTAATCGACACAACTCAAGGTCCGTCCACTAATGTTTCTGGCCACACGGTCACATTAAGAATGAAGAAAAAAGAGGCAAAATTCGACAAAGAGAGAAAGTGCTGGCCAGTTTAACAGCATGACAGGGCAAGAAAGTCAATAAACGAAAGTATAAATAGCACTGGCGTTCGGCAACAAAGCATAGACTGTCCTTATTCAAATACAAATCAGGTACTCTCTAAGTCACCTAGACTTGTGTTCATCAAACACGCTTTCTCCCAGCGCACGCACTGTCACACTAGACCACTGACTCTCAGTTAGACATTAGCTGAGCTCCTGAGTAAATATACGTTGGACAACCTCATGGACCCTTAACTCCAATCACTCCAACTTTCAGCCATATGAAACCATTCTGTGACAATATTGTTTGTTGGCATTCTATTTTTGTATAGAGTGTTCCTCGAGGATTTACTGCCTTTTCCGAATTTCCTATGAAAAACATTGTGTCTTTAGAAGTGCTTTTTACAAAAATTCCAATGTAGTTTTTGTATTGCGACTCTGTTATTTTGATTACTATTTTAGTTAATCTATGTAATTCTATACACACTTCTGCAGATTATCTGATTGACGTTTATTTTGTACTTAAATTGTTTTTGTTTTTGTCTTTTAATTTTGAGACTGCAGGGATACAGAGTGGGCGTTCCATCTAGAATGCACAAACAGTTTTTGTGTTCAGGATATTTTCCATTGATGTACGAGCAGCTTGAATAGCAAGACTTTCCTTTAGTTATTCTCTTTTACTTGTGTTAGTTAATTTCCACTATGTTATTGTTGTGTAATTATTTTGTGTCTTACACGTAAGAACATCAACAGTTTTTGTTCTTTTCATTTTAAGTGCTGTTATGTTTACTGGACCGCATACTTATTTCTAGACTTATATCTATTCTGCTGGTGATAAAAAAAAGGACACGCAAACTTGGGCGCAACATTAATCCAAGTAAAGGATATTTAGCACTTCTATACAACCAGCATACAACAAGCAGGTAAACTCAGTGACTGTGACAGAAAAACCTCAAACGTCACATTTACCTGTGCCATCCTATACTTCATTCTGTACTCATCACTTTAGTTTTTCCCAAACTCTGACAGTATTTGTCATTTCCGATCCATTGTTTATACTACCTTCCCTCAATTTTTGTTTTGTCAGGACTTCAGCGACCATTTTTTGCTGATTAGTGTAATCAATCCCTTTCGTTTGAACCCATATTAACACCTGCGATCGGTAGAGAGAAGTGTGGTTTAATAGTGTGTAACACACTTTCGTGTCAGACTCTGCTTTCGTGCAGCCGATTAATAAGTAAACAACCTTGGGATGCCCACAGTCGATTATCTTATCGCCAGGAATGTCTCTGTCGGATCAAGTTGTGGTCAATGATTGCTGTGCCGAGAGAATGTCATAATCGTTTCCGGACAGGACTTCTCGGAAGAATAATTATCCATCCTGAAAGAGATTACCTATGATATATTATGGAGTTGTGAGTGTAAAAATGGTCGATAATAGACGGAATCTGGCATACCATACATGGTGACTGTAAACAAAATATTTATTTTTGCGTTTTGTTAATTGTTCGTGAGAGAACGGGCAATTTACGCTTTTTGCATGCTTTTGGCTTGGCATTTCAGATGTAAAAATACAACATTTCTGATTGGAGCCTTGTCATATAGTAGCAATATGGATGTGGGCCTTATGTTGTCTTATAAATTAGCGCCCTGTGAGCGTACAGCACTGTAAAATTCAATTCGTCAAGAAGACAGCCAGACAAGCCTGGATAATGACTAGCATCATGATTCCATTTTAAAGGACCGGACAATATGTTTGAGCATCATGTGAATTTACACAACGAATACTCTACTTTTATTAATACGCAAAGCCCGGATTCTTAGGAAACTGAACACTAAGTTATAGTGGGAGTCTATTGTAAAGCAACAATCCAGACCACGTGTAAGAGGCATCGTTATTAAGTTGCCGAAGCAATTTCACTGAGCAAGAAGTCTGAATCCCCCCTCCCCCAAAAAAGATATTTGAGGTGAGTTGTACATTTTATAATTCTATATTTTGCATTACTATCGTGTGAAAAATGCTACTGGATGTCCACGTCATATGTCACAATTCGACTGAACTAATGTCTCGACAATCAAAAATATAACTAATACCGCCTAACTGTGTTCTGCAAAGGTCATCCAATGAGGAGAGAGACAGTTCGAGGCATGACCCTTAGACGTCTAGGTCAGTAAACAAAATAGAAATATGAAATCGTTCAAAGGTGTGTGCTTTTCTGTTATTATGGTGAAAAGACAGATGGATTCCAACATAAATGGCTGTAAAGGTACGACATTACGAGTACATAGACTAAGCATTCTCTGGATACATATGTGTATGCTTTATGTGCAGTGTAGCTGGAGATATGTGTGTAAGAAGGCAGAAATAACAAGGATCGTAAGAGGTTTTGACCTGTTTTGGCTGCACTAGCAAAATGTACATTGAAGATAGGAAAAGGATAGCTATATGGAACAATAGCGCCAAATTGTCGGTGTAAAACAAGACCAAGATGAAATGTAAATTTGTTGAAAAAAATAACGTTACAGGAATTTAGGGAAGTTTTACCCCCAGCACACTTTCGATCAGATGCTTCATACTTTACGAGGACATGAATCAAGGTACCAGCAATTGGGCCGCATTGTTTCTCATACGCCGGATGTTACCGTATATAAGGTGGAAGGCTGGGATGAAAATTTCACTCACCGCCAAAATCGAATATAGAACACAGAAGACAGTGTTTCACCATCCAACGCCTTTGCCATTCATCAGTGTGTGTAGTCTATCAGGCCTTTAGATGCTCTGTGTGTTCTGATTGAGGGTAAGAGTACCTTAATTAAGAATGTGTATATAATACTGTTTTATTGCATTTTCATATTGTATTGGTGTGTAGAATCATTTTGTTAAAATTCTGGAGGGAAAACGCCATTGTGTGTTGTGCATATTTTTTTTTTTAATTACGCCAGAAGATTGTTTGAAAAAGTAGAGTAGATTTCAGGAGACTTTGGAAACCTTTGATGATTATTGGATGAGACAATACATAAGGAACACTGATAGAACAGGATGGTTTGAAATACTAAAATAATTTGAGTACATTATTTGAATACTATATTAAGGCCTATATTATATCAGCGATGTCAATCATGGACAATCAAATAAAACTGAGGTTTTTTTAAAATAATGTGTAGTTATTTTGGTTAAAACTATCCGTATTATGTCTCTGACTGGAACTGTCTACTGTATCTTAACATCTTCTGTCTGATTATCTTGCTAATCTCACCTCTGTGGTAGAGAAAGTTCTATGGGCCAGATACAAGCCTAGGACATTATTTGTTTCAGGTCCTATCGAACCTACGTTAGCAAAATTGAAGACTCCGGTGTTCCTGTGCAAAGCAAAGAAGCATTCAGGCACCTAGTGATTACCTCAAGTCTGGTTTGCGAACCCTATTACCTGGGGATTTCCAATCACAGTTGGAGCCTAGAGACATACTGTGTTGTCAACCAAAACTAAGTGGTCTACTTGTACAACTGACCTGATTTCATTAAATATGGCCACCCACACTTATTAAGATACATGATGACACTGAGTTGTTGTTGGGACATAATATTGTGAAAGACAGAATCTAAGTCACAGAGACTCTATTAAGAATTTATAACAATGAATAAAGTTTTCAAATTCAAGTCAAGGAATAGAGAAAGTAGAATAATTGAAGTGTTATTTAAAACAGACATTTAATTGTAAGAATGATCAGGTTCCAAGAAGTAGGAACTATTAACAATGTGTATTTTAAAAAATAATTGTGGTTGTTACACATTTCATCATTGTGTATAAAATCATCATCATCAATTTGAGTTTCACTCCGTCTTGCTATTTTTCAAAAAAGAGAAAAGCATAAATCTTGTATATACAATAAATCAATCAATTATATTCAAGTCGTGAGTAACTCTTTTACAGTGTGGTTTGCAGTTACTTCTTTACTTTGTTATTTTCCCTAGCCATACTATTATTGCATATAATATTTGTCGAGAGGAGACAATTCAGGATCTGGTGCTGAATAATTACCACTTAGGCTAGATTCTTTACAGTCTAACTATTTCCTATGACATCCATACACCAGTGCTCACTAACCTGAGACTGGGGTATTACTTGTAAGACCAGACTCTTAGCTGGCAGCTATACTACGTATCAATCTGATACGTCTTTTTATTCATTATCTTCTACACTAAGTCACTTCTCGTGACATCATACGAGGCTGCCAAACTCAGCATATAGTATGATGGTTTCATAAACCACAACTGCAAGAGCTTGTGACTGCTTCATGCGGCTACTTCATAGAGAACCAAAAGCAGAGGTAGTCTCAAGTTTCTTATGGAGCAGGGAGTGAATGATGATAGAATTGTTGTATATTCTTATTATGGTTCACCTACTTTCTTCTTCTCTTCGTCTTCTGCTTCGTCCTGAAAAAGACGTTGGTTGCGTTTACAGCAAAGCTGCGATATCTGCGTCTTTCGGCCCGACGTATCCGACGTCGGGATGGCATTTTTTTAGGACCGGGTTTGCCTTCCCACTTTGCTATCCCTACTCACTCAGACAGACTGCAATGATTGATCCTGTTTCCAGGACCACCATTTGGAGGGGGAGGAGGGTCTTGGTCAGCTCTGGTTCGCTGACCCTGACACAAGCGGTCAGCGATGGGTCGCTGACTGCATTCCACTTTCGACGTGTCTTAGGTCCCATATTCACCTATTCAACGAGTGCATATTTAAATGTTAAACAAGTTCAATATAATTCCAATGCATGTTTTCCCACTCACTTGATTAATATTAATGCTCAGATATGGTAAAGAGACCGATGGGATGGTGGAATGAAAAAGGGGAAACACCTGATTTTATGTCAGGAAACTCAACACTCAAGAGGGTTTTTGTTTCTCTCTGTTTTCATGATACTATCAGTGTACCAATTGGTGGTGCTATCTGTGGAACAAGTGAGTGGTAGGGGTGGCCTGCAGTCAAAGCTAGACACCTACAGCAGACGGGTCTTGACAGACATGGAACCATCTTCGCAATTACTCCACCATTCTACGAGGAACGTATTGACGTGTCCAGTGACGAGCGTGAACCAGTCCATAACCTGCAAGGAATAGTCATCGGCTGGAGCAGAAACCAATCCACACCTTACTGGCAGCTGTGACGGACAACTCAGCTTCCCTGAAAGTGTTGGATGACAGGGTATTTCCCTCGTATAACATTAGAACCCCTGAACATTTGTTGTAACTTTTCATCAGCCTGGAACGTTTCCACCTGGGCTCATTAAGTATGCAGCATTTATACGCAGATTCTACACGTTGTATCATTAAATATTTAGGACTGTTATCTTACGTCCAGTTCAGAGAATCGCATGACTAAGGAGCGTTAAACCACACCCACTGATATATCTGGAACAATTATAAGGAAGTTATTTACTTACTTCGCCAGTCCCCCATGGCTAGCGGGGCGTTGCCAGAAGAGCACTCTTGTCTCTAGAGCGATTTTAGGCAGTTTTTTATTACCTTGGTCAGTATGCCTGCCCAGTAGTTGCGGTGCCAGAATCAAACGAAGCCGCGGCTTGAGATCTGAGACACTGAAGGCTCTCAGAAGCGAACGGAGCAGCGTCTCGCAGGAATTTGTCACGTCTATACGGACCACAGAATTGCCCGAAAGACTAAGAAACGGGAGAGACGGAGCGCTCAGCGTAGCGGGTAACAACCGGGTACGATCGGCGGCAGAATTTCGATTTTCCCCGGAGATGAAGAAAGTTTTGAAATTTTGACGTGTCCCACTCATCTTCATTTCATTTCATATAAATAAAGACCGTTGTAAAATGCAGTTATCATTCGTTTTGCCAGAGTTTTAAGATTCACTAGCATATAGTTGAATCCTGCTAGGTTTTCATCTAAATCGTTGGCTATATTGGAGTGAATTCTCCTTTCTGTTCAGACGGTATAATATATTAGTTTAAAGTGTTCAGTGGTCTAGTGCTTTAATTTTAGTTCACTGGATTGTGTGTTAAATTTAAACTTATTTAATAAACCCATTTCTAAGTCCAGTTGTAAACTAAAGGATACATCTATAAGTTAATTTCCTAACACAATAGATGCTAAAATTAGTTTGAAGCCGTTAAAGGATCTATAACTAATTAATACAGTTTAGTTCTGTAGATATAGATGTGTGCATTTAACTGTTAGCCTCACGGGGAGCTTTTCTTGAATTTATAGAAAGGAAGACGCGAGTGCATAATATAGCTTAAATGTAAATTTATCGCTCGTCAGATTATAATAAGATTTGTATTGTAGTTCATGTTTTTCTATCTTCTCTTATAGAATGATCATTCAACCTTGCATCCCAGCAATTGAGCAATTAAGCGAGAAAAAATTATATAGAGAGTCAGCCAGACTCGTTTCTACCTTCAGACATTTTTGTATAAACATTTTAAATTTAAAAGCTTGTGGAAATCCCGTGGGATTCAGCTATCTGAAATTTACCAGAAATAGAGCAACCCCAAGACAATTTAAAAGTTTAACTACATACTGACTGAAAAGATAATCTGAAGTCGAACATTTGCCAGAAAATATATACTTAATTACTGCCGTTGTGGAACAGAAGTATCATTTAAGATCGTTGACAGTTTTCGTCATTACGCTAAGAATTGTTTCTACCACCAGCGGTGAAAAATACATGAGACCACACCACTCTCTCCCCGTATTTGTGACTGTGCCGACCGATAGGAAATAACTATAAACCCAACAAAAGAAAAACACTAAAACTTCATCGTCTCGCGATTGCGAGAGGATTCGCTTCAATTCAACTCGATAATCTGGGGCCAGCCGTCGAAGAAAAAGAAAGACATTTTCCTGTGTCCAGTGTTTCAACTGCTGTTGTAAAATATTTCTATGGGAGTGCCAGATTTTCACGATCGGTAAGTGTATGAGAGTAACTGTATGTGTTGGCCTTCACAAGCGTGCATTTGAATGAATGAGGGATTTGTAAACATTATCATTGGTTCTACCTGGTAATAATTTTTTTTCTACCGCATTCATTGTATTTGTTTTTCTGTAAGTGGGATTCTCTTAGTGTGGTTATTTCCCCTCTCTTAGCTCTGCGTAGTAAAGGGGAAACATTGATTGTTTGAGAAAATAATAGGACCTTTTTTTCTACATCCCACCTTGAGATTGTAACACCTCTCACCAGAGTAATAAATTTACCATTGGGTTAAATAATCTATCTCTGTTAAATATCCCTGTCTTTGGGACCGTGGGGTCTTTTCTTCGTTAATACAAGCGGGAAGGGTGTATTGGATATTCCTCCTTAACCACCCGCCCCCCCCGCCCCACTTTGTTATTGGTAATTTTTCTGTAACTATGATTTCTGCCAGTACTATAATCAATGTTGTGATCTGAGTTTTATTGATAAATAAACGTAACAAACCTTTCAGTAATGTGTTGGAAGGACCACGCCCAAATTACCCGATATTTGCTATCGTAGTCTGTATTTACGTAGCGTCTGTGTGTTTGAAACACCAAATCGGTGTGAGTGCACATGAGTGTCTGGATACTGGCAAATAATTGTTTGACCAGGCAAGCTGTAGGAGTCTTATGAGAAAACAAATATTGTCGTAAAATAGACTGTCCTTACTCTTACCAGCACTTTCGTAAATCTAATACCTCTTTCCTAATCCTTATTATCACAGAGCCTTCACCATCATTCTTCACTCTAACGGGACCACTATCCATAAGAAGTTCTCAATTTAAATTTACGACAGCAGCAAAGTACCCATTCAAAGCTGCCAACTGCACTCTGTACTAATGAATGTTTTTCAAATCAGACCATCTGTGAAGAAATTGTAAAGACTATCTAAATTCACCCAATTCTTATTTATTTTACAATTGTTAACGATAATTGACTATTTAATTTTGTGTCTGTAAATACACAAATTTATAGTTGATTTAGTCATTTTGAGTGAACTGCACCTGCATGTCTCAGTCATTTAAAATACTTATAACAGAGCTATTTAAGTAATATTTTATTGAGGTAAATCAGTTGGAGGCTCATCAAAACGAGCAAAATCTTAATTTATGGAAGGTCCGGTAAGATAAAAAGTGTACACGGCCTGGATCCTATCAGCCGTATTACGTCATTTATTTAAATTCCTCTGTGGCTCCTCAAGAATTGAATGACCATTCTTCAGTTCACATCTCTATCAAGAGAAATCTTGAGCGACAGGTAGACACCTTTGAAGACCCTCAGTAGGTACTCTCAATTTTAGCCACTGTTGGACTATCACTGCAGATCAAGGGCAGTAAATCCCGTGACAATAATTCAGTTTCTTACAACTCGTGTACAACAAGCAGGTAAACTCACGGAATAATCATTCTCTTTCTTTATTCGCTACAAGTCCAGATATATTTTATAAGGGATGAATAAATACACTGCTTGTCGCAATCCAAGGCAATACATATGTATACACACGCGTTTCTCTTAATGCACTAAACCAGACCTACGGGTCTTTCGTGTTTGGACATGCGCCCTAATATAACTGACTAGGTTGAACGGGACGCTACTCGTCAAAACGAGACAAAATTTTATTAAAAAGATTAATGCACTGAAATGCAAACATCCCCAAGTTTTATTTTTGTCCGACACATAGTGGTGCCTAAACTAAAGTTGTGAAGGACGTGTAAGACAAGACCTTTTTGATCTCGAACATGGCTATAAGTTCCTACCATCTCCCCCACCAAACATTATTACAAGAGAAGCTTTCATTATATTGACACTTGTAAGGAAATTAAAAGAAATTGAGTCGAACACAAAAATAACAATCTACAACTCACATATTAAGCAGCATTTTATGGCTCTGAAATATAAAGAACAACAGAAATGTAAATACAGCAGTGACTTTTAAACGTACGTTGCCATCTTGTCATAAAAGTCGCAATTTGATAAGTCCCACTACTCCCTGTTCGCCTTTAGTGCTTATGCTGGTCAAGTGTTTGTGAAAGTTTTAAAATAATTTCAGTTTTATCAATACTCTTCAAATTTTCAAGGAGCATAGACCGTCAGCAAACACATACCAAGTCCTCCTGTCACGTCCCATCAGCTCTAAGTTTTCCATCATCATCATGTGGTTGTTGATCTGTCAACATTTTCCTTCTCCATGTGTTTTTCGGTCTATCTCTACTTCTTTTACATTGGGGGTTCCAGAACATGGACTGCACAATATTAATGTCAACTGGTTTAGCCAGTGGGATGTCAATCCCTCTCTAGCGTGTTCTTCCCATTTCTTGATCCACGACACTTGTTTGGTTCTTGTCATCAGTTACAAATTGGTGATCTTGTCTGGTTCTTGTCATCAGTTCCATATTGGTGACCTTGTCTGGTTCTTGTCATCAGTTTCATATTGGTGACCTTGTCTGGTTCTTGTCATCAGTTCCATATTGGTGACCTTGTCTGGTTCTTGTCATCAGTTCCATATTGGTGACCTTGTCTGGTTCTTGTCATCAGTTCCATATTGGTGATCTTGTCTGGTTCTTGTCATCAGTTCCATATTGGTGACCTTGTCTGGTTCTTGTCATCAGTTCCATATTGGTGACCTTGTCTGGTTCATGTCATCAGTTCCATATTGGTGACCTTGTCTGGTTCTTGTCATCAGTTCCATATTGGTGATCTTGTCTGGTTCTTGTCATCAGTTCCATATTGGTGACCTTGTCTGGTTCTTGTCATCAGTTCCATATTGGTGACCTTGTCTGGTTCTTGTCATCAGTTCCATATTGGTGACCTTGTCTGGTTCTTGTCATCAGTTCCATATTGGTGACCTTGTCTGGTTCTTGTCATCAGTTCCATATTGGTGACCTTGTCTGGTTCTTGTCATCAGTTTTATATTGGTGACCTTGTCTGGTTCTTGTCATCAGTTCCATATTGGTGACCTTGTCTGGTTCTTGTCATCAGTTCCATATTGGTGACCTTGTCTGTTTCTTGTCATCAGTTCCATATTGATGACGTTGTCTGGTTCTTGTCATCAGTTCCATATTGGTGACCTTGTCTGGTTCTTGTCATCAGTTCCATATTGATGACCTTGTCTGGTTCTTGTCATCAGTTCCATATTGGTGATCTTGTCTGGTTCTTGTCATCAGTTCCATATTGGTGACCTTGTCTGGTTCTTGTCATCAGTTCCATATTGGTGACCTTGTCTGGTTCTTGTCATCAGTTCCATATTGGTGACCTTGTCTGGTTCTTGTCATCAGTTCCATATTGGTGACCTTGTCTGGTTCTTGTCATCAGTTTCATATTGGTGACCTTGTCCGGTTCTTGTCATCAGTTCCATATTGGTGACCTTGTCTGGTTCGTGTCATCAGTTTCATATTGGTGACCTTGCCTGGTTCGTGTCATCAGTTTCATATTGGTGACCTTGTCTGGTTCGTGTCCTCAGTTTCATATTGGTGACCTTGTCTAGTTTTTGTCATCAGTTCCATATTGGTGACCTTGTCTGGTTCTTGTCTTCAGTTTCATATTGGTGACCTTGTCTGGTTCGTGTCAACAGTCTCATATTGGTGACATTGTCTGGTTCTTGTCATCAGTTTTATATTGGTGAACTTGTCTGGTTCGTGTCATCAGTTCCAAATTGGTGACCTTGTCTGGTTCTTGTCATCAGTTTCATATTGGTGACCTTGTCTGGTTCTTGTCATCAGTTTCATATTGGTGACATTGCCTGGCTCGTGTCATCAGTTTCATATGGGTGACCTTGTCTAGTTCGTGTCATCAGTTCCATATTGTGACCTTGTCTGGTTCTTGTCATCAGTTTCATATTGGTGACCTTGTCATACCAGTTCAATCCTACTACTCTACACAAGTATCCAGTTATCTTAGTCCTTTACACCTAATTTGGTGACTTTTATTCTGAAACTGAACTCATACACCAATAGTGTTGTCGCATGAATGACCGCTGTATAAATATTGCAGCTAATAAGTGTGTGTAGCGTTTTGGGGAGCATACATTACTGAAAAAGGTTAACGCTACACGACACTGCGACTAGAGTCATATAAAGAAGGCTCGCGCTATAATGCGAGAGATCACACTCTAAACAATCTTAGAGACACCATATATAAAGAACAACTCTTACAAGGTCTGGCAATCTCTCTCTCTCTCTCTCTCTCTCTCTCTCTCTCTATATATATATATATATATATATATATATATATATATATATATATATATATATATATATATATATATATATATATATATATATTCAACAATCCGACAAATATCAGCATACAAATACAACAGGCACACGGCGAATGCATTAAACCAAAATAACTGGCTAATAATACGTAAACGACATTATCGAAATACCCTGCTAAGTTCACAAATGAATATGGCACACAACTCGCGGCAGCTTCTATAGCAACGTGTTGTACATGATAAGGTGGGCATCCACACGCACAACCTCATATTAGTCGCTTAGTTACCCAAACCATCTTAATTGGGACTGTTCTACTTGGGTCTGCAGGGGGTTAGGATTTAAGGCCTTGACGTATCGTCTGGTTGCGTACCATGTCTCTTCTTGTTACTTCAACCACCTTCCTCAGATACCTCATTTCTGAGGTTTGGATCTGGCTTTTATGGGTTGTAGTCATTGCCCATGACTCGCATCCGTATGTCAAGACTGGGACATAGGTGGAGCGGTATACATCGATCTTCGTTTTCTTACCAACCTCTTTCTTGCAGAGGAATCCTCGATTTATGGCCTGAAAAAGTCTCCCAGCTGCTGCTTTTCGAGTGGCCAACTCTTCTTTGATGCCTCCCTTTCGGTCTATAATAGCTCCGAGGTATTTAAAGTGGTCGACCTGCTCCAGGACCTGTTCTCCCAGCTTAATCTGATGTTTTCTTTCTTCTCGTGATATCACCATGGATTTTGTTTTACAGCTGCTTATGACCACCCCTCTCTTCTCCAGCTCTTCCTTCCATTACACCAGTGGTGCTCCTGAACTCCTCCGACTTATGGTTTGCTGTCCTCACATAATTTCTGCAAGACTTGTAGAAGCTCTGTATAGCATGAATCAGAGGTGCTGGAATATTCTTCCTTGCCAAACAGTCCCAAAGTTTGCTCCACGGGACCCTGTCAAACGCCTTTTCCAGATCTATGAAACAAAGATGCATCTCACCCTTTTACTCAAGGGCCTTTTCACTCAGCTGTCTGAGTGTGAAGATTAGGTCTTGAGTACTTCGGTTTGCTCGGAATCCGCACTAGACCTCATCCAATTGTGGCTCAGCTAGGCGTCGGAGTCTCTGCTCTAGGATTCTAGAGTAGATTTTACCAGGGACACTGAGAAGGGATATGCCTCTATGGTTTCCACACTGTCGATTGTCACCCTTTTTGAAAATTGGTGTTATGATGGCAATCTCCCAATCCTTTGGTTATGTCTTGTTGTACCACGCTGCCTGTAAAACCCTTAAGAGTAATAGGTCGCCTGATGCTCCCATGAACTTAACCATTTCTGGTGTTATACCATCATGCCCTGCTGCTTTGTCCATCTTGATTTTCTCCAGTGCTGCCTTCAGTTCTTCCATCTTTATGTCATCTTCACCATCATTGGTTTTCTCTTCTGTGCTAGTGTTTATCATTTCTGATGCTTCATCATGCTCACCATCCAGGAGTTCTGAGAAATATTCTTTCCATCTTCCCATTACTTCCTTCGGGGCAGTAAGCAATTTGCCTTGCTTGTCCTTTATAAATTTGAGAGGGCATTGTTTTTCCTTCCTCATGTTCTTTAGGGTCTTATAGAACAATTTCTGGTTTTCTTGTGCATCTTTTTCTAGCTTTTCTCCAAATTCTTCCCAGGACTTCTGTTTTGCTGCTAGCACTTTATTCTTTGCTTTTGTTCTGAGTGTCACATATTCTCTATATTTTTCCATTTGTCCTGTTGTGTTTTTAGCACCTAAGTATTGTTTCCATGCCATTTTCTTCTCTCTTATTTTCTCTTTGACTTCCTCTGTCCACCAAGGTGTCCTCTTTCTCTTGTTCCCAAGTCGGACTTCACCGCATGCTTCTGCAGCAGCTGTCTTTATGATATCCTTGAATTTAATCCAGAGTGTTTCCAAGTCATCAGGTCGTTCTTCTGTGTTGCTCACCGCTGTAGTCGCTTAGTACGACATGAAAAATCTGAAGATTCTACAGTTTCCAAAATTCTCAATCTAGATATCCCTCGAACGAAAAAACAAGTTCAGAGCCTTTTAGGTCTAATAAACTATTTTACCTAACTTTTCTGATATAACTGCAGTGTTGTCCGTGTTGTTGAAAAAAAAAGACGCGGCAAAGAAAATGATCTGGTCCATGTTTGTGATGATGCATTAAACATGATTAAGAATGCTTTTTCGAAATCGCCAATATTACGTTTGCCTGATATTCGAATACCATTTACTCTCAGGGTAGACGCCAGCGATGTCGGAATAGAAGGAACACTAATGCAAGAGTTTGAAGGCCACAAGCATACTATCATGTATGTGAGTAGGAAGCTTACCACCACAGAACAAAGGTATCCGATTGTGGAGCGAGAGCTGCTCGCTATCGTTTGTTCCTTCAACAAACTGCAACGATACCTCTTGGGAGCTCACTTCGCACTTGAAACAGATCAACGAGCCTTGGGTTATTTACAGACAGCCCGTTTTACTAACCCAAAGGCAGCTAGAGCCAGCCTGGCTTTACAACTATACGACTACAGCATCAAATCTATAAAGGGAAATCTTAACGTGGTCGCCGACGTGCTGTCTAGATGCACCAAAGACGCTCCGTCAGCCATCGCGTCTACAAGTTCAAGTTATCAACATAATGCTGTGTAGTCCTGGCTACATTCACAGAGCCGACACTTAGAACATTTCGCATTAAGAATAGTTTATCTCGATGATATCACCATTTTGTACTTTCGTTACTTTGATTTTACAGTAATGCCACCCGCACAGCAACATGATGATGCTTATTGACAGATCACTTCAGGGCGTGTGAGATATCGTTTTGCTCTAGATATTGCATAGACACGGTATACATCAATCTCTAGATGCACATTTCAACTACAGGTTGTCAAGAAAGGAATTTGTACAAACGGTTCCAGTCATTCAATTCAGTGACAGTCAAATAACGTTATAGGGGATTGGCAGGGGAGATAACAAGTTAATTGGAACTCATACCGAGATCTCAAGGGAGTTAATCATGACATTCTATACGCATCTGTTCTATTTAATTTCGCTGCAAAGTTCGCGAACTTATACAATTTATATCTGATACTATTAAAGAGACAACACTCATGGACACATTCAAGATGGAATTGCTACATGAAACTTCACACACTATATGATTGTTTGCACAGAATGGGGTTGACTTTGTTTTAATGATAGCTTATTTCCTTACAGGAGTAGAAAAGAGATATCAACCTGTCGTAAATTTATTTTGAGAGAAAGAGTCTAGAAATAGTAGTCCGGTTTAGAGTGTAGAATGATGATGAAAACTCAGTGATAGAAATGTATAGATTAAATATGATGCTCCACAGAGTGCTGGAGGAGAGTAAAGACAGACTTATTTACGACAAATCGTTTCTCTCAATCTTCTCTTCCACTCTCCTGGTCAAACAATTATTTGCCAGTTTTCCAGACACACGTCTGCGCTCACACCGATTTGTTGCTTCAAACACTCAGACGACGTGGATACAGCTATATTAAACAAATAGGGAATTTTGGGCTTTTGGGTATTCCAACACAGTCCGATATACGTTTATGATGTTTATTAACCTAAAAGATCAAATCACAAAAAAAAACAATATCAAGTGTTACATAAAATTATCATAAGTACAGAAAAATGCAAATATCAAGGTAGGGAGGGGGTGAAGAAGATTGGTATCGACTAAGCCCTTCCCGCTTGTATTAGACAAAGATAAACCCAGTCTCAAGATAGATAGTTATCAGGAGCATAGGAAAGTTAACCCAACAGTGAATTTAATTACTCTGAAAGAGGTGTTACAATAGTAGTTATGGTGGTAGACAAAAAAAAATACTGTTATCCCAACTGGTGTCTTCCCTTTACTAAGCAAAGAAAAAAAAAGGGGGGGGGGGATGAAACAGAGTTAACAAATTATCCCACTAAAGGAACAATGCCGGGTATACAGAAAACGTATTACCCGGTAGGCAAGTTAACAAATGGTTTGTTGCAAAAAAATTAAATCTCCTGTCATTCATGCACACTGTGCGGATCCACACTCATATACACCACACACTTACCGATTTCAGCATCAGACAATCCATAGCATTATATACACAGTACTTAAACTCTTTACGTGTGACAACTGTCTAGTCCTTCTATGTCCCGCCCCAGATAATGCGAGGTTTCACTGAGAGCAAATATTCACGCTTATCGCCGGACTTGAAGTTCTAAGAGTTCTTGTGTTTTATTATAAAGAAACGAGTCTATGGGATGGCACTGACGCAGTTCAACACGGGGTGAAAATGAGGTGATGGCAATATTCCTTCACTGCGTGATGACAGCAACTGACCGGTAAAGTTTTTTTTAATCCAGTGAGGAAAAACTAGGCTCAGTCACAGTCAGGTAAATCGGTAATCTCTCACAATAGAGCAGTATATAAACTATCGCTACTGGCACTGTTCATCTTCCAGTTTATCTTACAGATTGTAATTTAAATTTGATGATAATAATCAAATGATCTTGGGTAGGCTTTCTTTCATGTAATTATGTTAGCTAGGCCGCACCGGACCACCACAAGATTTACTTTTAAAAAAATGTCTCATCAAACTGTCTGGAAGTTTAAGAACCGAGTATGGAAACTCTGAAAGATTTCGTTATTGCTGGGATTGCAAAAGGTGATGAATCGTTTTGCACAGAAATAGAATTCACTGCAAATATAAATGAAAATCCATGGGATAATCTAGCAAGATTTCAAATATCGCTAGTGCTTCTATCAAGTTCTGGCCAGCGGGTGATGAAGTGTATTTCTACGTGATCTGTATATCTACAACTGGAATGCAAGATGAGTGGGACATGAGAAACTTGACAGCCTTTTTGATCTCGGAAGGATTTCATATTATGCATATGATACAATTTTACATACCAGTCACCACCACACAACTTCGTTGCCATTATTGGCCCGAGGGGGGAGTAGTTGTTATGTGTAAAATCAAACAGGCTCTATCGCACTCGACAGGGTTTATGTACTCATTTCCTTGTTGATAAGCGTTGCCCAGACTACCCCGGAAGTACGTCATATAGTCTGCTGTTTTCGAGCAGACGATCCTTTGCCGGCTTTAGGTCGAAGATTCGATCTTGAAGTCGGTCTCTTTCGCTGTGTATTCTCCGTGTGAGAAAGACGTGTTTTGAACGAGCTCCAGACAGTGTACTCGTGTTTTAGAGTTTTATCATTTATATCAGCTAGGTAGTCCTACAGTTGGAGCCTAAGCCTGATGATATTTAAACGGAC
Source organism: Oreohelix idahoensis (assembly GCA_024509875.1). Classification (NCBI taxonomy): domain Eukaryota; kingdom Metazoa; phylum Mollusca; class Gastropoda; order Stylommatophora; family Oreohelicidae; genus Oreohelix; species Oreohelix idahoensis. The sequence continues at coordinate 70,455 of JAMPIV010020153.1, read as the reverse complement.
AAGTCATTGCTAAAAGGAGAGGAATGTGTGTGGAACTATATATTAAATATTTCAGCAATATGCTCTGACATTGTTTCCGTAGTCTACGTGACGACAGACTGATCTTATGGACTGGCTAGAGATTGCCATTGACTATTTTATGGATGCCTTCAATTAGGAGCTACGTCGTGTAATAAACTAAATGTTGTCTAAACGTCAACCAGGCATTATGGAGTTTTCTACTGTTGAAGACTAGCCTTACGTTTTGAAGACTGTTTAAAAAGTTGGACTGAAAGGCCTAATGAAAATTATACCCTAGACAGGCTGGACACTAAAATCCAGCTACTGAGGACTCTAAATGAACTCGGAGAGGGAAGACAGATCTAAACCATCTACCAAATTAAATTATCCCTCTACAATTACTCAGTTCTGTAAAAATTGTAAACTACACAAATATTAATATATAATACTTGATTGATAGCGGCGATGCTCGTTAGCTTGACTTTTAGTAGTCTCTAGATTTGAAATTCTAATCACCCACTGTGTTGTTTAAATCCCTTCTGTTATTTGTATCTCGTCGTCAAAGCTCTTGAATATGTTTCTACAAAACTGACCAATAGTTAGTCGTTGCAGTACCGATCTTAGCTCGTATAGAAGCAGTAGTAAAAGATGTTGCACCAGTTAAAATTTATTTTGTTTCGTCTTTTTATTTTTATTTTTAACAGCACTGAATTATTGTGTTTGTTTGAAGAAGATAACATTATCTGTTTCGCTAGTAACAAAATAAGAAACATTCTGCAAGGTTACACCTCAAAAACGTACATACATGTTAACTATTACTATTTATTACAATACTTTACTCCAGTTTAACATGAGTGATATTTAACGCATTCTTTTTAACACACGTGCTGCAACAAACATATCGCTTCACTGACATTAAATTATTGTCGCAATGTTTGTCCGCAACGCACAAGAAGATTACATTCTACTTCCAAGGGAAATAATTTTCTATTCCAAGGGATACAAAATATTTGTTAAACATAGTTACAACTTTTAACATTGCGTTTTTCGTTCTTTACAGTATTCCAATATATTTATTTAGTAGTAAATAGCACACATTGTTTCCTTGTACAAGCAAGCAATTTTTAAAAAAAATGTTTAATCCATTTATAACTTTGTCCTAAGTATTTTTGTTAAAGATTTTTAAATGTACACTGGATTGTATTTTTTGAAAAATAATATTTATTAGAGAATAGATCTCTTGATGCAACCACTATACCGTCAACCATGTAGTATTTTTGGCCGGCATAAACTGCCGCATAAATTAAGTTGGTAAACACATTTTTGAGGTAAGTCTTTTTTTTTTATTACCTCAGAAAGATACCGCGTTTGACCTAACTGTGGAGGTGAAGAAAAGTTCAATAGGACGAATTTTAAAAAAATTGTAAAAAAAAGTAATTAAGGAAAAAAATAGAGAAGGTAAGTTTCTCTCGGTGAAAGAAGGACATCTGGGAAAGTTGTGCAGAGATATTTTAAGTATCTAGCGCAACAACTCTCCTAACTAACAAATTAATGACGTGTTCCCTTAGATAACAGAATATAAATGTCAATTAACTTAGTGACTGGACTTAGTTTTGTGATAAAATGGCTCCGTGTAGGAAAAATAAAACAGACAGGTTATCACGGGTAAGACAACTATAGACAGACATTAAAGAGACATAGTAGACAAAGAAAAACCTTGAAAGGATGACTGTCACGAATTGTTTTAAGTTTACGGTTAGCCATGAATTACCTCTATGTCGTCTAAAACCTAAATACAACTACTCTAATCTATAATGAATGCACCCTGTGGAAAAACTTATGACTGGATCAGTTCTAATATTTCAGAGTCTAGGGGTAAAACAAAGAAAATCTATTCTCAGAGAACTTCCTATAGAAACAATCTGTGAATCTTAGACAAGAAATGATCCCAGCAGAAAAGATCCCGTAGACGATCCGCCCACTTGTCACAAAGTGGTTTTAAGTTTAGAGTTTGTCTGAGTATAGAGACAAGACACTAGTTATGAGAAAGTCTGAGAAGATAGATTTTGTATGAGAAATGACAGTGAATGTGGAAAGATGAGACCTATAGCTTCGAAGGTGAGAACCGAGATTTACTCTCACTCGTCAATTGTGACTTAATTACTAACTACGGTCTCACCACCTCTAACTACCATAAAGGAGATAAAGTTTTCACTAAAGTCCACAGACACACTTTACAGACAAGTATATAAGTACAGTATAGTTATAGAGAAACTGATCCAGTGTACATTTTATAGTTTATCAAACAACAAAATCAATAACACGGCAAAATAAATAACGTGCGAGGTCGCACAAACCTGGGGAAAAAGAACAACAAGATAAGTGAAAAGACCCACAAAATATAAAATATGATTAACACGCTCTCGGTCACCCCTGCCAAACCAATCTAATACTAAATAATTATACTTGGTGGGGGTCTCAACTTAAGAGCCGCCTCTCCTAACTCTCCTATTATTATTTGTAACTCTAACACACTGTCCTGCTGCAGAATTATACCTAAATGTCTACTTAATTTCTGAACTGTACTCTAGGATGTCCTACACAACTAACAACTGTACCACAAGTACTGATCTACTAACGGAGTTTTCAGTGCTAACTCAGAGGCTGTCCTCTAAGTCTTTCTATCTGACTCTCTAACTTCTCTCTCTCCTCTGATTCTGCTCAGTGTCTCTCTGACACTACCGTCTTCTGCTGAGTGGCGTCTCCGTTACGCCCCTCCTCTCATTAGCTTTCTGAAAAGGAATGATGACCCTCTCTCCTTTCTTGATTACGGATGCTGATGATTTAGACATTAATACCGATGTACTTGACTTGGGATGTAGATGCTTCATTGCTGCTGACAATTCTTTAACGGCCAATTTAACCCGCTTCAGGTTTAGGACAAACGGCTTTATTATGGCCGTAAAATAACAAATACCAGGCCACGCTCCTATTTGGTGTGCTATAACGAGCTAAGAGCTCCAGATTTTAAGAAACCCGTTCCCGCTGAGGTATGTGCCTCACTTCCTGATAACTTCTTTCCTTCACTGGTGCAGACTTACTGGGCGCCGGTACTACCGCGTCGCCAGTTCTCTTCACCTGTGGCGATGTCTCGAGCCTTCTACTCCTGAGAAGGCAAATTACCGTTGTAAGTTGTAGGGGCAGTTTACTACCTTGCTTATGTGCCGTGGAAATGCTGTAAAACGAAAAAAATAACAACTATACAACGAGCCAAAATATTCTCATCCCTATCACGTAAACACATCAAATTTCTCTACTCCCCGTGTGTCCCCTAAATTAATTCATCTCCCCTACACAAACTACGCACAAGCGATAAACAAATATTCCTACCCAAGAGTCAAACTAATTGACCGTCCCTCCTATTTCTCTCCCGCACTCACTTACTACATGTCCGTTATGTAAACTCCAGACACGGACTGAACTGAATCTTTTGTGCTAGTCTAGCCCTCAGGCGTCGTGACAATTAGCTTCGTTGAAGCAAAACATTCCTCGGTACAGGATAATTTCCTAGCCTTAGCTTCTTAGTAAAGACTTGACCCGGGAAGGTTATCAATTAACACAATATTAAACCCACTGTTGCTACACCGTCTATGAAACATAAAATCATCTTCACCCTTGACTCCTGACCACAAGCTTAAGTACCACAACAATGAACTACCCAACCATAACTGCGTATATACACTACAAATTATCATATTCAAAATGCGGGTTTTTACAGACCTCATATTACATATTACAGAGCACCCGTTTATCTAAGCGCTTATCCTCACACAGTTAATATCTCAAAAGCCGTTAAACGCTCCTAGATACTGCTACTTATCATAGAAAAAATTGTAGGTACAACTTACATTTTTATTATTTCTATAAGATAGCAATTGATGGTACTTCAAGCTAAATTAACTTTAATTTCCAGAAGAAACCCTATTCTAACGCGCTAAGATCTATCAATAAAACGAACATACTACGACAGCTAAGTTATACACATACCCACTACCGAATTTCTCTCGCTGAGCAACCGATATCTCGCTGAGCAGACGATCAGGCGTAGATTCACCGCTGAAATTGTTGAGACCAGAGAGCGCGCTAAAAGATTTTGATGCCATATATATAGTAAAATATTATGATGAAATATCAGACGCGATGAGTCATCTCGCGGCGTCTCTCTCTCTCTCTCTCTCTCTCTCTCTCTCTCTCTGGAACCGCTTTCGGCCGACCTATTGACCAATTATATTACTGTCCATAAATTAAATCTGACCTCAGCCAATGATATCGTAAACAACCCGATGACTCAGTGTATATTTTGCTCACGCGCTACTTATGCCGTAATGTTAGATAATACTACTGACCGTTCTAGTTACCCGAATAAATTTGATTGGTTCTAGCGTTGAACCTGGGTCGTGCTTCCACCATCCCTACAATTAAACAGAGTAAATGCGAGTGTTAGGGTTTCCCCCTAACGTCTGAAAAATTAACCCAGCCTAATGATTCTGAACTCAAACGTCAAATAAAAAAAGTGAACGCGAATAATTACAGAGAGAAGACGACTGGGGCGAATTGAAAAATAAAAACCACAGTAACTCCTCATAAATGAACTCAATTAATAACAGGGAGAAGAAGACGGGGCCGAGTTGAAAATTAAAAATACAGTAACGCACCACAATGACACAGGACAGACGGAGTTAGTGTGTGTTTGTTGAGGACATTCATGGGAGCATAACATACGAGTATATTGATGATGATACAAGCTTTATTTAATTTTATCTAAATATATTCTTAACTAGGTCCGTCTTGGAGCCCTACCTGCGACAAAAGTTCTATCTACACATGACAAGGCAGTCCTTGTTCTGAAAACACACATGTATCAGATCTGGACGGAGAACCTAAAACACATTGAGAAAAGTACAAGACAAACACACATACACACACACACACAACGGGTAGGACCGACACGAAGACAACTTGAACAAATAACCCAGGACAGGCAGACTAAACGTAAACTGAAAATAATAAATATGTAATGTGGTAGAGAAGTATAGACAATAATTAAGTTCAGAAAGTTTAGAGGCTAAAATATGTAGCTGTGGTAAATAAGGTATAGACCAATATTACCAATACTTATGGAATCTAATAAAAAGGTCAAGCTAACCCCATAAAATAAATTGCCGTAAGGTAATAAAGTGTTAGAGACTTCACCATACTACGTCTAGCTTTTTTATTAGGTGGTAGTGATCAATTCCTTCCTTGCTGCCTTTGCTGTCATAACACAAAAGAAAAGCCAGGTACCCATTTACCACTGGATTTCATGGTGCATGACAAAGCTAGGTTTTTATCTCGGAATCCGGTAACTGTACTGCGAGAAGAAAGCGCTTCTAACTGTCACGTGATTGCCTCCCCTTACTTTGCAGTAGTGGTCCACTAATGGTCACAACGCAAGCGTATCTAAAAGTAGGTCGTCCAAGGTATCTATCTTCGCGCAAGATTACTCTTGGCAAAGATAAGAGATAGAAGATAAATGGCGTTTCTACCTTAGGGAAGCCTTTACGCGATATTCCCAGAAGTAAAGAACAAACGCTACTTAAGGGCTGAGCAAATGTGATAACTTATTATCTCTTCCGTCGCCTTTTGTGAAGGGATTATGCAATGGTTCTGACCCGTCAAGCCCCCAGTTGGAGTAATCCAACGAATGCCCTCTAATAAGTAATGGCTCTCTCTCTGTCTCTCTCTCTCTCTCTCTCTATATATATATATATATATATATATATATATATATATATATATATATATATATATATATATATATATATATACTGAAGCACATTAAAAACGCACCACCTGTATAATCCAGGAACAGAGTGTGAAATGTATAAATATAAGTGTTTACAAGTTTACATATTTGGAATCTTTATTCATTTTCCTATGAATGATGCTGGTCATTAAATTGTACATTTGATTGTTATGAAATTCATTGCATTCTGTGCAGGCAAGGGAGAAAACCAAAAATGCAACCAATAAAAAAATTCATTTACACTATCCTCAGTATCTGGTATGTCCACCGTGTGCTTGCAAACAAGCTTGGCAGCGGCTCCGCATGGAACGCACAAGTCTCTGAAGGAAATTCCGGGGAATCTTCTTCTTCGTTCGTCCTTAAAAAATGTTGGTTGCGTTGTGTCTGTTTACGCCGGAGCTGTGATATCTGCACATTTCGGTCGACACATCCGACTTCAGCACGGCATTTTTTGGGACCGGGTTTGCCTTCCCTCTGCGATCCCTACTCTCTCAGCCAGACTGAAGTGATGCAGCCTGTTTCCAGGACCACCACGTGGAGGTGGAGTATTGTCTTGGTCAACTCTGGTTCGCTGACCCTGATGCAAGCAGTCAAGCTATGGGTCGCTGACTGCATTCTCTATTGCTGCATCTTTGGGTCCGGGGAATTAAGTCCCATTCACGTGTAAGAGCAGCTTCGAGCTAATGCAGATTAGCTGGAGAACCTTGCCTGTAGACTCTGCATCCATGCTCTTCCCACAGATGTTCTATAGGGGACATGTCTGGTGATAGGGCAGGCCAATCAATCGTCACAATGTTCTGCTGCTGTATATATGGCAGGACATTTGTGGTCCAAACGGATCATTCACCTCTCGTATTCCTGTCACAAGCCAAGCATGAACATTCCAGATTATTGAGTTGGTTATTATTATTACAGCCATACTCATTTCTGATTGAATATATTCCCGGCCCTCAGAACGTCGGTGCAGACTTTTTGAGTAGACATCCTTTTGATGAAGATCAGAGAAACGCGTAAGACTTCATTTGAGCTAAGTTATCTCGCAGATTATAACCTGCAATTGAATGCATGTTTTAGGACGGGAGGTGTGTAGTAAAATCTGCGAGATAATCGCTCATTTCAGTAAGATTTTAGTCATATAATGATAATAAATAACCCGCCCGTAGGTGTCTGACTATAATCCTCTCACACACCGGCATCGCGCTGAATTTTGTGCCATGGTAATGCTTAGAAACGATCCCGCCGTTTAAACCTACTCGCTTTCCTTGTGACGTACAATAAAAATTTTTAACATTTTGCCCGATCTGATAGAGACTGCGGCAAGACTTATAATTAACGATCTTCCAGAAATGTGCCGCCAAGTTACTGTCTGAAATAACGTAATATTTTAACTTTAACGCCTGTAATAGTAGTAATCCTTACATCTTTTGGTAGTGTAACACGAGACAACAGAAATAATTAACGCCAATGCTAACACCCGTCGCGCAAAACCTCGCTTCGCTTGACACGTTGTGCCATGCATATATACACGCTGTGGGCAAAGCCAGCAGAGGCAAACACGCAGACAATTTTTTTATTTCCTCCTAGCGGTAGTATTTCTGATGTAACTCAAACAAGTAGTTATTTGAAAATAAATGCTAGGGAGAGATGAAAGGGGGGAAGATGGCCGACTTGTGTAAAATTTTTATTTGACGATTGACAGTGACAAAATTGAAAATCTAAACCATAACGAAACTGACCATACAAATCATCTGGTAATATAGCTTAGAGTCCCCTGAGCAAAAATGTGTTTTAAAAATATGGTAGTCCAAGTATTAGCCAAGTTATTGAGAAAATACTAAATGTCTAGTAACCCTAAGACGGACAGACTGTGGTTCCTGCTTGTTTTTTTCATAACGTTAGTGGGGACGCCAGCTTAGAGAAAAGCATTGAGGTAAATTCAAATCCGATTGGGTAAAAAGAGTATAGGAGGAAAGGGGAGCGGTAGGTAAATGTAAACCAAAACTAAACATCTTTTTGTATTGGCATAACTAACGCAGACTGACCAATCGACTACCAGACACAGAGTTTGTTTCGATTTTTTTTTTCTTCAAAAAACTACATTTTAATTCTTGTAGTCGCAAATTTTCCATTGGCCAATACAAATAGATATTAGCAAAATGCTTTCAATGATCATTGCCAGTTGACAAAAACTTTTCTATTAAATACGCTGAGATCAGCTGTGTTAATTTAATAAATAAAGAATTAATTCGCAGTCTGGGCAGTGCAGAGGAAAACTGAGGCCATTTCTTTGCAAGTCAGCGTCATTTGTTTATATTTCTTGAAATTTGTGGTAAGTATGCTTTATGAATTAATATGTTTATTACAACTGCCAAAGTTGGATACTGCTATTGGGAAAAGTGAAGGACATGCCGGGAGAAAACATTGTTGAGTCCTCACATTGAACTGTATCTAACTGTTGCATGTTGTCATGATTTTGTTTTAATATTATTGTATTAGAATATGTTAGTAAGCCTCCGTGTTCCATGAACACTGTGCAACATGCCTGGAGCGTTTATAATTTAAAAAAGAAGAGAAAATCATACAAAAGGAAATGTGGTTACTCCACGTTATGGTATTGAGGAAAACTATGTAAACGTACAGTGGCGTATCTGCCATAGGGACCTGAGGTGTGGTCACAGCAAGGTGTGAGTCATATAAAATTAGGGGCGATTGCACCTGTATGCACGCGAGGCTGACCCCATACCACCATATGTAAATAATAAATATAATAGGTGATCAGATATAAAAGGCCAGGGTGTCCTTTTATTGCAGAGGTTTCATTTCCTGTTACCAGCCGGTGACAGGAAACCTGATGAGTGAGGGTAACGACAACAAGTCTCCTGTAAACTGTTTATGCTGTCAGCAGATAGCTGGAGGAGCTTGTGCGTGTTTAGATATCTATATTTTCTGCAACGACATACTGAATTATCCTTCTACAAAGAATCCCAGGTGATGTGTTAGCATCTGGGTATATCTGACACTTTCATTATAATAAACTTTGGTATTTCCAATCATACCCAGGAAGTTTATGGGGCGTGATGAAACTACAGCCCTTTCTAACAAGTGACACACACTATTAGATAATAAAGTTGTAAGCTGTAAATATTCCAACAGGAGAGATATAGTGACTTTATATTTATTGGACAAAGAGTCCACACATTTTAGTTGATCCTTTTTATGTAAACTATCTTTTCCTCATTTTCAAAGACCTGTCCAAAAGAAATGGCGGGACAGGCAGATGAAATTGTAAAAAGAAAATATTCATTTTAAAGAAAAAAACTTAACCACTGTTTTATTAAGTTCCTTATAGTGAATTAAAGTGTTTTTGTGTTTATGTACCATCATTATCATTTCTCCCCTAGACATTAGGTACATCATACACCAGACACTAGAGCCAAAAATAGTGACCGTGTGAGATCTAGGGAGGTAGCGTTAGGTTCCCTGCAAATACATCATCATCATCATCTTTTAGAGTCAGGGGCCTACATGTGCTTGACCTCACACGGTTAACATAGACACAGATTTCTTTCTTTTAGGTATACCATCATAACCTCTTCAGCAAATCAAACTTTGCTACAGTCTGGATCCATGCCTCTTTGTTTCCCATGCTTGTCGTGGTATCCGATCCTCTCCCATTCTGCAGACATGGCCAAACCATCTTAATTGGGACTGTTCTACTTGGGTCTGCAGTGGGTAGGATTTAAGGCCTTGACGTATCGTCTGGTTGCGTACCATGTCTCTTCTTGTTATTTCAACCACCTTCCTCAGATACCTCATTTCTGAGGTTTGGATCTGGCTTTTATGGGTTGTCGTCATTGCCCATGACTCACATCCGTATGTCAAGACTGGGACATAGGTGGAGCGGTATACAGCCATCTTCGTTTTCTTACCAACTTCTCTCTTGCTGAGGAATCCTCGATTTATGGCCTGAAAAAGTCTCCCAGCTGCTGCTTTTCGAGTAGCCAACTCTTCTTTGATGCCTCCCTTTCGCTCTATAACAGCTCCGAGGTATTTAAAGTGGTCGACCTGCTCCAGGACCTGTTCTCCTAGCTTAATCTGATGTCTTCTTTCTTCTCGTGATATCACCATGGATTTTGTTTTAGAGCTGCTTATGACCATCCCTCTCTTCTCCAGCTCTTCCTTCCAGACTTGCAGGTTGGATTGGAGATGTGCCTCTGATTTAGCAATCAGGGCAACATCATCAGCAAATGCCAGCTCCGAAATATAGACCTGTCTCATCTTCCAGTACCCCACTGAATACTTTCTTGTTCTCTCCTTACATGCCTTGGTGACATCGTCCATAAAGAGTATGAAGAGGTAAGGTGATAGGATATCACCTTGTCTTACACCAGTGGTGGTCCTGAACTCTTCTGACTTATGGTTTGCTGTCCTCACATAATTTCTGCAAGACTTGTAGAAGCTCTGTATAGCATGAATCAGAGGTGCTGGAATATTCTTCCTTGCCAAACAGTCCCAAAGTTTGCTCCAGGGGACCCTATCAAACTCCTTTTCAGATCTATGAAACAAAGATGGATCTCACTCTTATACTCAAGGACCTTTTCACTCAGCTGTCTGAGTGTGAAGATTAGGTCTTGAGTACTTCGGTTTGCTCGGAATCCGCACTGGACCTCATCCAATTGTGGCTCAGCCAGGCGTCGGAGTCTCTGCTCTAGGATTCTAGAGTAGATTTTACCAGGGACACTGAGAAGGGATATGCCTCTATGGTTTCCACACTGTCGATTGTCACCCTTTTTGAAAATTGGTGTTATGATGGCAATCTCCCAATCCTTTGGTATGGTCTTGTTGCACTTTGCTGCCTGTAGGACCCTTAAGAGTAATAGGTCGCCTGATGCTCCCATGTACTTAACCATTTCTGGTGTTATACCATCATGCCCTGCTGCTTTGCCCATCTTGATTTTCTCCAGTGCTGCCTTCAGTTCTTCCATCTTTATGTCATCTTCATCACCATTTGTTTCATCTTCTGTGCTAGTGGTTATCAATTCTGATGCTTGACCTTGCTCACCATCAAGGAGTTCTGAGAAATATTCTTTCCATCTTTCCATTACTTCCTTCGGGGCAGTAAGCAATTTGCCTTGCTTGTCCTTTATAAATTTGAGAGGGCATTGTTTTTCCTTTCTCATGTTCTTTAGGGTCTTATAAAACAATTTCTGGTTTTCTTGTACATCTTTTTCTAGCTTTTCTCCAAATTCTTCCAGTACTTCTGTTTTGCTGCTAGCACTTTGTTCTTTGCTTCTGTTCTGAGTGTCACATATTCTCTATATTTTTCCATTTGTCCTGTTGTGTTTTTAGCTCCTAAGTATTGTTTCCATGCCATTTTCTTCTCTCTTATTTTCTCTTTGACTTCATCTGTCCACCAAGGTGTCCTCTTTCTCTGGTTCCCAAATCGGACTTCACCGCTTGCTTCTGCAGCAGCTGTCTTTATGATATCCTTGAATTTAATCCACAGGGTTTCCAAGTCATCAGGTCGTTCTTCTGTGTTGCTCACTGCTGCAGCAATAAGCCCCTGATATCTGGTCTTAATTTCTGGCTCTCTCAGCTTGTAGGTCCTAATACTCATTTCTCCTGCTCGTTTACTTGGTTTCTTGCGTGATGTTGGGCAGTTCCTAGACTGAGCAACTCTTTCAGTTGTTCGTTTGATTGTTAGCAGGTAGTGATCACTTCCAATCTCTGGCCCCCTCCAGACTCTTGCATCTCGGACATATTTGAATGAGCTTCTCCGAGCAATAGCATAGTCGATCACTGACTTCTCATTCTTTGTTGGTTCACACCTAGTGTATGCATGTATGCGCTTATGGGGGAACTTTGTGTTTGTAATGATAAGATTCTGCTCACTGCAGAATCTAAGGAGTCGCTTTCCATTGTCATTGAGAGTATCTTCTCCATATCTTCTGATAACTCCACCCCATCTAGCATGGTCATTTTCAACTCTGGCATTAAAATCTCCGAGCATTATAACTTCATCTAGGCAGTTATCCACTGTCCTTTGAAGCAGCTCGAAGAATTCCTCCTTGACCTCTGCTCTCTCATCCTCATTTGGCCCATACACTATGATCAGATTGACTATGGTTTCTCCTTCTTTTAGTTTTACAACCATAATGCGCTCCGAGACAAAGTTCCATCCCTTGATACTATCTTTTTGATTTTGGGCCACAATGCAACCCACGCCCCCTTTAGCTCTTTCAGATATGGGTACACCACTGTAGAGCAGCGTGTTGCCATCGAGATCCATGACTCCTTGACCTTTTTTCTTTGTTTCCTTATAGCCAGGATTTCTAGTTTTGCTTTCTTCATCTGTTCCACTGTCGTAAATTTTTTTTGAGAGAAAAGAGTCTTAGAAATAGTGGTCCGGTTTAGAGTCAAAAATGATGATGGAAAGCTCAGTGATAGAAAATGTAGAGATTAAATAGTTGCTTCACAGCGTGCTGGAGGAGAGTAAAGACAGACTTATTTACGACAAATCGTTTCTCTCAATCTTCTCTTTCACTCTCCTGGTCAAACAATTATTTGCCAGTTTTCCAGACCCGCATCTGCGCGCACACCGATTTGGTGTTTTCAAACACACAGACGACGTAGATACAAACTATATTAAACGAATAGGGGAAAAATTGGGCTTTGGGTACATCCAACACAGAACTAAATGAGTTTATGTGATTTTATTCACTTTAAACATCAATCACTAACAAATATCAGGTATTACATAAATTATAATAAGTACACAAATGCAAATAACAAGTTTCGGAGGGGTGAAGAAGATTGGTATCGACTAAGCCCTTCCCGCTTATTAGACAGAGATAAACCCAGTCCAAAGATAGATAATATCAGGAACACGGGTACGTTAACCTAACAGTGAAGTTAATTGCTTTGAAAGAGGTGTTACAAAGTTAGGTATAGGTGATAGAAAAAACCCTGTTCTTCCCAGCTGTCCTTCCTTTTACTAAGCAAATGGAAAGGAGGAAGGTTTTAAACAGAGTTAACCAATTATCAACTCCCCCTTAAAGGAACAATGAAGGGAATACAGAAAAATTACATTACTAGGCAAGAAAGTTAACAACAGGGTTACAAAAGAAAAAGATTAAATTTCCTGTCATTCATACACACGCGTGAGGATCCACACTCATATACTCACACACTTACCGAATGCAGCATCAGACGATCCATAAAAGTATATAAACAGCAAGTATTCTCTTGACATATGAACTGTCTAGTCCTTCGATGTCCCGCCCCATATGTTTGCGAGGTTTTGCTGGTAACAAATATTCTCACTTATCGCAAGACTTGAAGACTAAGAGTTTTTGTGTTTTATTATATAAAAAAGGAGTCTATGGGATGGCACTAACACAGTTCAGCACAGGGGTGAAAATGAAGTGGCCTCTTTTAATCTTCCGCTATGGTAAAATTCCTTCAATGCGTGATGATAGTTTTATTAAATCCAATTGAGGAAAAACTAGGCTCAGTCACAGTCAGTAAAATATGTACTCTCTCACAGTAAACAGTAAATATAATATCGCTACTGGCGATGATTACCTTCCAGTTTATCTTACAGGTTTGTAATGGTAATTTGATGATTGTTCTTTAAAATGTTCTTGGGTGGGCTTTATTTCATTTAATTCTGACAGCTAGATCGCAAGGACCACCACAAGATTATATTTAAAAGAAATGTTTCTTCAATATGACTGGAAGTTTATAGGATGATTTCTTTATTTCTTTCTTTATTTAGCTGGGACCGCAGCTTACGATCACTCTGTATGAAAGAAAAAAGGCATGTAACATACCGAAAAATCAAGCGCGATAAATTTCCCGTTAAGCCTATAATACACTCGAGTATTTAATTATGTATTTAATAAACACTGCGCGAATTCTAGTGGTTAAAAACACACATCTATAAAACTAGGACTTAACTGAATTTATTAATTATAAATTCCTTCGCGACTTTAAAAGTTAATTTAAGCATCTATTATCTTTTGAAATAATATAATAGATAGATCATTATATTTAAAACTGGAACTCTTGAGATGGTTTAATTTAATAGATTTAAATTAACACAAAATCCATTGAAATAGAATGACTGAACTAGACCACTGATCACTTTACACAATATATATTACCGCTTTGCACAGAATAGAAATCACTGCAAATATATATATAAAATCCAGGGGAAAATCTATAACAAGATTTCAATAAAGCTAGCGAGTGATAAAATGTCTATTCTTCATGGTCTATTTATCTAAAATGGAATGTAAGTTGAGTGGGACATGATAAACTTGACAGCTTATTTGATCTCATGAACTTTTGGGGATCTGACCGCCAAATCAAGGGAAGAAGCCGCCCCCTGGTCTTCGTATCTCTGTTCGCTGCTGCCCGTTTCGGCTTTCCCCGTTCGCTCGGTTCTGCGGTTGACACCGAGACGCGAAATTAGCGGCAAGCAACTGCGTCTCGTATCAGGGACCACTACTGTCTTTGATAACGCCGATAGTCTCCCCTGAAATCCCTCAGTCTGTCTCTTTGATCGTGGTCGCTGTATCTGTTTGATTCTGGCGACGCCCCCCACTGGCCAAGTTAATTAAAATAAGTGCCTATGATTGTTCAAGAGATGTTAGTGGGCGTGATTTAATCTCTCCTTAAATCAATGCGATGACCAGAATGAACGATAGGTAAACTTTCCGCATATCAATCAGCAAACGTGTTTGCCCTCTGTGTGGAACAGTTGCATAGCTAATGAATCCACGTGAAAGAAGTCCCGTTTTACAAGAATTACAACAAAGTTCAGGGTCAGCCGAGTTCGTCCATCACATCCACCAGCTCCTCTTCCTTCCCATTTATACTTCTTGTGTTCCAAGTTCCATAAGTCGTAGTCCGTAGTCCGTTCCAGTTCGTCGCCTTTAGAATCAGTCCAGTTTTCTCTCTTGTATTGCTCGTAATCGTAATTTAAAGCAAACAGGTGATTGGCCTGTTGTGCCTTTGCATGGTGGAGGCGCTGCCTCCTTACGGCCTCCATGCAGGCCGCCCTCCTCCTTTTTCATCCGGGCTTGGGACCGGCATAGGCATGCAGTGAACAATCGTTTATTTTTCGTCTTGAAGAAGATACAACTCGGGTAGTGATGGGTTAGCCTTTACCAAAATACTAAAGTTTTTTGCTGTTCGTTTGGCATGTGCGATTTGAAAATACGACATCTCTGATTTGACTTTACTTCCAGGTAGCAATGTGGATGTGCGGACCGAGTGTGGCTTACAATCTACATTTTGAGATTGCGGCACTCAAAATTCAACTCGTCAGGAAGATAGTTCAGACAAGCCTGGATAAAGAATAGGACCAGGATTCTAAATTAAAGGACAGGACAATGTATTTGAGCATCTTCTGGACTTACACAGTAAGAAAACTCTACTTTTAATAATAGAGAAAGCCTGGAATCCAAGGAACCTGAACATTAAGTCATAGTGGGATTCTATTGTAAAGAAATACCCCAAACCACGTGTAAGAGATGCCTTAACCTAGATGCAGAAACTATTGTCTGAGCAAAACGTTTGTATTACCCAAAGTTATTTGGGGTACGTTGTACGCTTTATCATTCTATATTTTGCAATATTAACATGCGAAAACTGCTAATGGATGTCCAGGTTATACGAGGCTGGCAACCTCAGCAAACAGAATGATTGTTTCATGAACCTGCACTGCAAGAGCTGGAGACTGCTTTAAGCGCGTTTCTCATAGAGAATCAAAGAGGTAGTCCCAAGTTCCATATGAAGCAGAGAGTGGAGGATGATATAACTGATGTTCATACTTATTATATTAACCTTTTTAACCAGTGCATATGTATAAGTTAGCATGTTTTATATAAATGCACTTGGATTGACATGAATGCTTAGAGAATGTAAAGTTCTGAGGCAGATAAGATGGTGGAATGAAAGGGAAGGACACCGCATTTTCTAATACTCAGGAGGGATATTTGTTTCTCTTGCATATCTTGATATTTGTTGGTGGTGCCAACTGGTGGTGCTATATGTGGAACACGTGTGTGGTATAAGTGGCCTTCAGTCAAAGTTAGACACCAACATCAGACGGGTCTTAAGAACACTGGTCCATCTTCGTAATTACTCCACGAGACTAAGAGAGACTTGTTACAGACACCAGACGTGACTAGTGACGAGAGAGAAGCAGTCTTAGACCTACAATGAACGAACATCTGCTGGAGCAGAAGCCAACTGACACCTTATTGGCAGTTAAGTACCCACTTAAAGCTGCCAAGTGAACTCTTAAATCAAACATTTCAGAACATAATTAGACCATCACCTGTGAAGAATCCTTCAAACTAAATTTTTCTCTATCAACACGCTCATTTATGTTAACTATAATTGATTATTAAGTTTGTTATCTTTATATGTATATACACATTTATTGTTTATTTAATAATCTTTTGTGTGAACTGCACCCGTATGTCCCAGTCATTTAAATATACGTAAACAGAGCTGTTGAAATAATAATTCATATCTCTACCAAGAGTAATCTTGAGCGAAAAGTGGATATCTTTGAAGACCGTCAGTAGATACTTGAGTTGTGGTCATTGTTTAACCATCACTGCAGAGCAAAGGAAGAAACCCCGTGACAATAACAAACATCAGTGTTAAATTAGTTATTAAACGTAAACAAAACAAATATCGGTGTTATATCAATTATTAAACATAAACATAACAGCCATCAGTGTTAGATCAGTTATTAAACATAAACATAACACCCATCAGTGTTATATCAGTCATTAAACATAACCAAAATAAACATCAGTGTTAGATCAGTTATTAAATATAAACAAAAGAAACATAAGTGTTAAATTAGTTATTAAACGTAAACATAACAAACATCTGTGTTCTATCAGTTATTAAACATAAACATAACAGACATCAGTGTTAAATTAGTTATTAAACATAAACATTTGAAACATCAGTGTTGAAGATTGTTATTTTTGATTTATATTCGATCTGTTTTAATTCCAGAAACGTGTCTCCATGTATTATGAAATTCTTGTCACCTCGTTTAATAATCTGTGGTCGAGGGAATGGTAGAGATTTATGGTCATGATCGCGCGAACAAGTTGACTAGTCATACACGTCCATCATCATTAGTTTAGGCAGCACTTTGTTTTTTTTTTTGTTTTTTTTTGTTTTTTTTATCAGAAAAATACATTATATATTTCATATAAAGCTTCATTCGCACTCTCACAAATAAAATTACGCAAAAATTTAAAAAATAATAATAAGATAAAATAATTAAAAAAAATTTGAAAATAAAAAAATAATAAGAAATTAATTAAAAAAAACGATTTATAGCTAATTCAAATTCCTCAACAGTTCATAGTATTTTACATATGTATAAAAAAGCTTACACTTGCTCACATTCCACTTTTTTTTTTTCTCACTTAAACTTTACAAACATTAAAAAAAACAAAAAACAAAAAAAAAACAAAAAAAAAAAACACCATATAATCAATGTTTACATACATCGGAAAATATCCCAATAAGTGCCCTCCCCCCTTGCTAGGAAAAAGGATCCCAAAAGAAATTTACAACACAAAGGTCAAAGGTTAACACTAGGTTACAGAAGAGACAGAAAGAAAAGAACAAAATTTCCTCTTAAGCTATCCGTTGAAATCCAATGACAATGAATTCTATATAAACAATGTTTACAGACATAGGAATATAACCCAAAAAGTGCCTTCCCCCTTGCTGAGAAAAAGGTTCCCAAAAGAAGTTAAACAACACAAAGGTCAAAGATTAAACATTAGGTTATAGAAGAGACAGAAAGAAAAGAACATAGTTCCTTCTTAAACTATCCAATAAAATAACAATATTTACAAAAAAAATAAAGGATGGTACAGTTTCCGTGACTAGAACATATTCACTATCACTCTGTTGTCAGAAAAGACTTCCACGTATTCACACTTCCCTTACGTACTTAATCAAAGTGAAGTATAGAAAATGATAAATTTAAAAAATAAACATAGTAAAATACATCCAAACATAACAGAAAAGGAAATAGTTATTTTTTTTTCTTTCTCCCTTGTTGGTTCTAAGTTCCTAAAATATGCTCCATTTTTTTGAAAATATATAGAAAAACAAGTTTTGACTGAAATATTTCCCTTCATAAACTGCTTTGTTTCTGCATTTCCAAACGGTGTCTCTGTATTCTGCTAAAATGCGTAATATTTTTTCTCGCAAGGTCGGGTCAATTTTTGGAATTAAATTTAGCATAATTGCTTTGTATATGTCAAATTTTCCATTTGTGTATCTACTAAAAGCTTTTCCCAGCTCTTCTACTGTTGATTTGATCGTATTACAACGGAAGAAGATATGATCTTCTGTTTCTTTTGCTGTTGTACCAAAGCAGAGTCTACATTTTTGCAAGGTCATATTCCTGTGTTCTTTTTTCTGTGTGAGCGGTGATAAGTTGAATAATAATCTGTAGGTTATTTCCCTTGCCGCTGGTGGTATGTTTTTTATGTGTAAATTTGCGAAAATTTCCGTATAATCTGTTATCCCGTATTTGTATCCTATTTTTATTCGTTGGTCTAAAGGTGGTTCTTGTGTCTGTATCAAGTATTGGTATATATTTTTGGTTGACTGGTGTAGGAGTTTTTCATTCCCTTTTATGCATCTGATGCAGTGTTTGTAGAAGGGCGGTAGTGTTCCGGAATGGTGTGGTATGGTGTTGTTAAAATTGTATATTTTTGTTATATGAAGGCCAATGTAATAGTGTGTTAAAGGGTATCCTTGTGGGTCTTTTATTGCGTCGCTTATGAATTTGATTCCTAGAGTGTTTATTTTTGTATTAATGTCTTGCAGTGATATTCCACCCCGTTGTTTCTCTTGTATTAAGGTTTTATGTTTGATACTGTGAAGTGTGTGTCTGAAAATAAAAATTCTAATTAACTGATTTATTTCGGTTATGTATTTTTTTAGGGGGACGAAAGATATTTGAAATGTATAGCACACTTGGAAGTATGTACGTATTACAAATAACGCTTCTACCGAAGATCGTCGCGTTCTTAAATTGGTATCTTTTTAGTTTTTCCTTGATTTTTGAAATTATTTTTTTCCACATATCGTTATCAGATCTTCCTGGTGTCGAGGAGAAAATTATTCCATATATTTTCATTTTGCTTGTTTGTGTTAATTGAAAGGGAAAGTCCGTTTTATTTTTCCATTTTCCTATTCCCATTATAGAAGACTTATGTATGTTTATTTTTGAACCACTTGCATGGCCGAAAGTTTTAAATGTGTCAAAAATAGTTTGTATTGATGAAACATTTGATGGAAAAAAGACTGTGTCGTCTGCGTAAGCTATTAGCTTTTTTTCCCCTAATCCTGGTACGTGTATTCCTTCAATATGAGTATTTAGTTTTATTTTCCTTAGTACTGGCTCTAAGACTAGTGTGTATAATAAAGGTGAGAGAGGGCAACCCTGTCTCACTGATCTTTTTAAGTTAATTGGTTCAGACAAAGTGTGATTTATTAAAAGTTTACTTTCCGGCTTTCTATATATAATTTTTATCCATGTCCTAAAGTATTGGCCGAGATTATTTTCTTGTAGAACTTTATGTAGAAATCCGTGATCGACTCTATCAAAAACTTTTTCTTGATCAACGGATAATACTGCTGCTGGTGTGTTTTTGTCATGTGTATACTGGATGACATCCCGAATGAAATGTGTATGTTTATTTATGGTTCTGTTTTTTACACTATATTGTTGATCCGCGTTAATTAAAGTATGTATGAAAGGTTTCAGTTTGTTTGTAAGAGCTTTAGTTAATATTTTATAGTCGGCGTTTAGAAGAGAGATAGGTCTATAATTCTGCATGTATTTTTTATCCGTATTTCTTTTATGAATGAGAGTTACAATAGCTTCATTTAGACTAGGGGGTAGTTCTTCTTTTTCAAAGGCTTCATTTAGCGTTTTCAGCAAAAGTGGGGCTAGTATATGGAAAAATTTGGAATAAAACTCGGTTGTAAGGCCGTCTGGACCTGGAGATTTATTTTTTTGTAACGTACTTAAGGAGAGGTACAAATCTTCTATAGCTAAAGATTTGTCCAGTGTGCTTTTCTCCTGTTCAGTTAAACTGGCCGACTGAGTTAAGAAACAAGCTTCGTCTGAGGCGTGCGTTTGTTCTTGTTTATACAGGTGTTCGTAGTAAGCGTGAAACGCTTGACCTATTTCGGAAGTGTTTGTGAGTTCCCTACCCGTTTCGTCCGTGATGCGAAGTATCTGTCTGTTTTTTTGAATAATTTGTTCAGTGGCCAAAAATTGTCGGCACGGAGTTTCTTGAATTGACGTGTATAATTTTGTTCTCAGTAGAGCCCCTTTAAAAATGTACTAGTCGTGTTTTTCTAATTCCTCCTGCAATGTGTAAATATGCGGGGCGTGTTTGTCCAATTGTTGTGTTAAATTTAGAGCTGTTTCCAAGATTTGTCGTTGTCTTCTTCTTTGTTTGTGTATCTGCGTTGCAAGCATCTGCGTTACTTCCTTTATTGTTCTTTTTAAGAGTTCCCAATGTTGTATTAAATTTGATGTAGGTGTATTGTTGCAGTAGTCTTTTATTAGTTTTGTTATTGTTGTCGTATAAAATTCATTTTGCAGTAGAGCATTATTAAATTTCCAAAGGGGGGATCTTTTGGTCTCCTTCGCAGTTGGCATTCCGTTTATTTCCAGTAGAACTGCTTTGTGATCCGTAAATTTTGTGGTGTCATTTATATGTTTGACTTTTTGGATTTTGTGGTTGTTGTGTACATAAAATCTGTCTAGTCTTGCCGAACAACCCGAAATGTGTGATTTGTCTGTAAAAGTTGTTTCCTTTCCCTCCGGATGTTTTTTCCTGTATCCATCTACCAAATTGTGTTCGTCTAGGATGTTTTGTAGTATTTCCATTTGTGCGCGTTCCTGTCTTTCTCGGTTGTTTGTTCTTTGCGCATCTAGTTTATGTAGCACACAGTTGAAATCCCCCCCTAGTAAAATTTGTTTTCCCTTGTATTGTGTCAAAATGTTCGATAGTTTTTTATAGAAGGTTAATTGCTGTGTCTTTACTGCTGGGGCATATACATTAACTAAAGTGTGATTGTCCGAGTGGTCGTCTTGGTTTCTCACTTGTACTATTACGTATCTGCCCTCTCTGTCTTTGTTTTGATGTGTTATTTCCCACTTGTCTGAAATTTGTAAAATAGCTACTCCTGTGTGAGATGATCCTAAACCGAAATATCCGTGTCGTAAACCTAGCTGTTGTATAATGTATTTTCCTTTTGTCTCGTTTGTAATTTTTGTTTCTTGAAGAAAGACGAAATCAGGTTTATATGTGCGCGTTAAAGCTATAATTTGGTTTAATTTAGTTCTCAAACCTCTTATGTTTAGAGTTATAATACTTATGCTATTTTTCATCTTGCATGGGGGTGGTAAAGAGCATGCATTTAAGGGGAGTGTGTTTTGTTGTATCAGTGGTTGTGCAGGCATAATTCATGACATAAAAGAGAAATACATGCATGATTACGCAATCCATGTGTGGTACTATAACCATGCATACAACTTTTAACTATCTTGTGGAAAAGTGGCAGTTGGAATGCGAGGGAAAGGAGAATACCGAGCAGTAGTAGTAATGAAGGATGAAAAGGGGCGATAGATGTGTTGCCAAAGAAGAAAGAAAAAGTGTGTACAGGTCCTGAAAGGGAGAGGTTCAGAAAGTAGGGACCCGACCGGCATGCTGAGAGAAGAGATGCAGATAAATAGCTTGAAGTAGGGAAAAGAAAACCATTGGGCAAAGGAGATTGACTAGTCATACACGTCCATCAACATTAGTTTAGGCAGCACTTTGTGCTGGTCAAAAATTGACTTCCGGTGTTTTAAGTATATATTTTACGCTAAAAGAACCGGTGTTTAACATATTTTCCTGCCATACATTTAAGTTCAGTATACATTTAGTTATTCTGTAAAAAGTATAAATGCATATCCCTGTAATTATGACAAATTGCTGAAATATTTTCTAATAATGTAAACAATGTTGTAATTCTATTTTTTGTTACAGAAATAATATTTAGGAAATGTAAACGCTAAAGACTTAATGATTAAAAGTTAAGATTTTCTAGGCCAGGTATGTAGCGTCCCTTGGTAGTTACAAAAATAATTTATTTCCCCTTACATTACATTCATAACTGCAATGCATTTCGGTATTCCCATCCACAGAGGGTTTATCACAGGAGCCGTTCAGGCTATTCAGTCAAATTTCCGGCCGTAAACATTTCTTCAAACGCCGACGCCCGGGTTTGAACCATGAACACCTGGTCGCCAGTACAACGCCGAAACCATTACACCAGCGCGGCTCCCATGCATTTCGGTATAAGAGATGAAGCGATGCCATGGTTCTGGAAAATTGGTATTAGTTCAGAACGTCAGTATCCGATTATCCATTGTAACAGCGAAAGTAGATATATGAAACGTGTCTCTAGAATATAAATCTGTTTCTGTCTCTGTTAATTTGGAATTTTTCCGATTGACTTTTTCGATTTGGCTTATTTAAAGTCGGTGTTAGTCGAATTATTCTCTTATGTATTTCTAGTAATTGGGGCGCGCCCGCCAAGTGAGCTCTAGTAATCTGCTAATTATAGATGGATATCTGCATTTGTCGTTAAATGAAATTATTCTAAAGCTTTGTAAAATGTCATTCCAAACAACGTTTATTGCCACTGCTTGATCTTCATAGCGAGTATCGGGTATTTTAGTACATACTGATTGCCCAAGTTTTAAAAACTGCCATTCTATCTACTGAGAAAGACAAAACTCTATAAAGTAACTGTGC
This sequence comes from Oreohelix idahoensis, assembly GCA_024509875.1. Classification (NCBI taxonomy): domain Eukaryota; kingdom Metazoa; phylum Mollusca; class Gastropoda; order Stylommatophora; family Oreohelicidae; genus Oreohelix; species Oreohelix idahoensis. The sequence continues at coordinate 47,724 of JAMPIV010020153.1, read as the reverse complement.
TGTGGAGAAACAAACACTTACTGCCATCAGACAGCTGTCAACAACACGGCGACCAATAAGATTTAAGTAGTGTACAGAACATAGTATGAATATGGCATAGTCAGGCCCTCCCAAAGCGCAGATGAGGCCCGGACCCTTTTATATTGAGAGGTCGCCAATAATGGTCGTAAAGACGTGTACACAAATGTAAGGTTAAGACAGTGTGTTACTGAATAAGGTGTAGCCCTCTGTGAGGTGAAGCTTGAGCATGACACTTGAGGTGGTTGTAGTGAAAAAACCTAGATACCCCTATATAAATTGGAATAAAACTGGAAAATTATAACATAAATGTAAAGCCGAACGAAATAATACAATAGAAAGAAGAAGAATGGTGAAAAACCAGTGCTTTCCCAATAGCGCTTCCGTTTTAGAACGCCATAATGGCTGAACAAGAGATCCCCTTTTTCTACTTCGTCTGCAAAAAGGTAACGTTTCCACGTGTGATAGCAAAAGCCTACACGCGTTTCTAAAAATAAAACTGGTACTGTATTTCCTAGACGACCTTGATAGACACACTGCATAATGACCTAGATACAAATACTACATTAATGAAATTATACACACAAAGTTGACCTAAAAAGACAGACGGGCTAAGCAGAGACGAGAAAGGATAGACGGAGCGAAGCAATAATGCTACGTCGTCTCGCGATTAAAAAGTGAACGCCAATCACACGCGAAACGCATGAAGGCCTGATTTTTTCAAATAAACAGTGAAAAAAAAAACACTAACGATACGAGGTAAGGTTTTGAAAACAGGTTTAAAATCTTATTGGGAAACCTGACATTCTACTGTTTTATGTCTAAGCTCCTGACATTAGTCTGACAGTACAGAAGACATCCCCTAGTATGGAAGTGAACAGGTGGTAACAGCAAATACATGACTCATCATCATGTGACATATTCTTTCCAGAACGTTGTCTCCATTACAGCTGCTCTGATCGCATCACGATTCTGGGCAAGTCGACCTGCATCAGCCAAAGACAAGTTCAGACTCTCTGTGATGTCCTGGGTCCACCGTCGTCTAGGTCGACCCCTTCCCCTTTTTCCAGGGACCATGCCTTCCATCACTGTTTTTTCCAGACTATTATGTCTTTTTATATGACCGAAAAATTTCAGCTTCCTTATTGCGATGGTATTTAGGAGCCAATGTTCCTGTACGTTTAGTGAGTGCAGTACTTCTCCGTTGGTCTTTTTTTCTGTCCAGGGTATTCTCAACATCCTTCTGTAGCATTTCATTTCGAATGATGTAATCTTTTTTGCAACTGTTTTATTGAGTGTCCAAGTCTCGCAGCCGTATGTTGCTACTGGGAATATACATGCTCTGATCAGTTGTAACTTTGTTTCTTTGATTGTGCCTTGCCATAGGTTTTTCATCTGTATTAGCTTATGTGAAGCAATTGCAAGTCTTCGTTTAATTTCTACTGCACAGTCGCCAGAGCTGTTAATGATTGATCCTAAGTATTCGAATTCATTGACACTTTCCAGTTCTTCGTTATCAATTTCAATTTCTGGTTTGGTCTTTACTTTGTCTGTTGTCAATACTTTGGTCTTCTTGGTGTTTAGGTATAGATTCCGGGCCTCGCTGTGTTTTTTGGTGGACAGAAGTAATTGTTCAAGTCCTTTTGGGTTGGTCGATAGGAGGACTGTGTCGTCAGCATATCTGATTTCCGGGATCTGGTACCCGCCGATGTTAAATGAGTCAAACTCTGTGTGTTCTTGGTCATCTCTTACGTTTCTCATGATATTCTCGGCATAAATGTTAAACAGGTAAGGGGAAAGGGTACAGCCTTGTATTACTCCTTTCTGTACTTCAAACCATTCTGATGTTTCCCCCTCTATTCTTACGACTGCCTGTTGTTCTTGGTACAGCAGTGCGATGAGTTGTATAAGGTGGTTTGGAAATCCCATATTTTTCATAATAGCCCATAACTGCTGATGAAATACATGACTATCATAGAAAAATACATATTTTGAACGAAACTACTTAGCCCCATTAAACTTATATATTCTTGTACCTTAGGACTTGCTGACAAAAAATATGTTATGTGTTACGCAAATAGTCTATTAATTAACAAATTATAGCCAAAATACTATAGTGGGGTTGACTGACAGCACAAGATCATATCTGCTTATTTTTTTTATGGCATGTTTGGAAAACACTGCTTTGAGGGAAATGAGGCCGACAAGTTAGATACGATTTGATTGGCTGTAGTAAAATGTAAGGCGAAACCTTATTGGTCTAACTGCAAATACAAATATTGTTGTTAATATCAACGTATAGGATTGATAGTTTTTTTTCAAAGGCTCATGTAAACATGGCCTGATTGGTTAGAACGTTAGATATGGTCAAACAGAAGCGTCAGTTCACTGCCATTTTTGAAAATAAATTATGTGAAAATCAAGTACGTTGAGAGCAGGCTAAGAATTTTCTAATAAAGGAAAAGCCTGGACAAAGGCAGATCAAAATTGTGCCAGAATTCATCGCCAGTCAACGTAACTTGTTTAATATTTCCTTGAATTGTGGTAAGCTAGACATATTTAATATATTTTATATGAAAATTGAATGTGAAATGATAAATTATGTCTGTATGTGTGTGGTTCAGTAGCAAACATGAGGCAAAGCCTAGATATTGCTCCACCTTGTAAAGATTGTCAGAGAGGAGTATAATTGCCTATACAGATAGATATATTGGATTGCCATATGTAACATGACACCTATCCTATTGTATAGAAGGGATTAACGCTGGAATTGCAGAGGCGTTGTAACCATTAGGGAGAGGAATACTGGTGTATTTTGTCACATGAAAAGCTAGCAGTTGGCCTACAGCTCTGAACTTTATGTTTGTACTGTCCTGTACGTCAGTGTGGAAATATATTATATATTAGTTATGAAGAAGGAGGCACAACCTTCTTATTTCAAGGACCGTGGTACTGATGTTAATATAGCAGCACATGGTCTGAGCCTTGCTTGATCCAGAACTCTGGCAGCAGACTCCTTGCCCAAGATATCAGCCATTGTGGGTTTTTTAGCAAACTGAGAAGCAAGCGAATAGAGGATACAGTTTTCCTGCAGCCGCTATATGAGCTAAGAATGTTTCAGCACGAGCAGCTCACCCTTGTATAACCCACCTCAATTGAACTTACATAAATAGTCCAAGAGGGACAGTAATTGTTTTAAAAAGTAAAAAAATCTGTGAATCCTTTAATATTATTTCCACCAGTAACAAACACATGAAGTCGTGATGACAACCAACAACCTAGCTCAAACAGCCAGTATTGCCTCATAATACTACTTCACATTACACTCATATTATAATAATATTATATGTCGGGACAAAGATCCTTTGTATAAAATTTTGTACACAAACATTGTGTTTACATTTGATTGTAATTCCTGATTCACTGTGTAGTAGGATCAGGATATCTATTTATTGAAAAAATTCAATACATTTGTTAAAATTTAACCCTTGACTTAATAAGGTAATCTTTAGAGTGTTAGTTGTTTGTGAATGTCATATTGTTGTCAATTTGTTGAGGATCTTAACTTAGGTGTTTATCTGTCTGTTGGTTGTTGTGAATTACACTACATTACTATCATAACCCTAGACATTAAACGTAGTCATCACTAAATTCAAGAATAAGTCTGATTGAGGTCTAAATGTGGTAGCAAGTAAGGTCATCTGTAACACACCAAACTTATTAGATACAGATACCTTCACAGCTGATCTCAGTCAGTACACTAAGTCCCCTATAACTATATTTACATAATCCCAACTTACCACATATATTGGGGTCCTGTCAGGGATTTTTAACCTTCTCCTAGCACATATATTGGGGGGAGTTCACTTCAGGGAATAATAAAAATTAAAAAGGTATTCTTCGGTGGGAAATAAATAAGGTTGAGCTCTCAGTGCTTGTGGTTGTCCTTAATATAATTAGTCATAGATAAAATTGTTTAGTTAAACATTGTATAAATTTGCCTGTTATAAAATGGCAGACCTGGCAAAGTTTCGATCTGCTGCTGTGCAGGCTGCTAAAGAATTGGGAATGGACGGGCAAATTATGATTGCTTATGTCACAACGGAATGTGACAAATTTATTGAACGCGAAGAAACAAGATTAGAGAAAGAAGCTGAAAGAAAGTTAGAGGCTTAAAAAGAAATTAAGAGGTTGCAGATTGAGGCTGACAAAGAGGCTAAGGCATTGGAGGCCGATCGGCAGGCAGAGATTAAAAGGCTCCAATTAGAAGACAAAAAGACAGAAAGGGAAGCAGAGGAAAGAAGGCAGGCTGCAGACAGAGAAGAAAAGAGATTGACTGCCGAAAGGGAAGCAGAAGATAAGAGATTACGGAGGGAGCACGAGTTACGACTAAGGGAGTTGGAATTTCAAGGCCATGCTCCTGAAAATGGTGCCAGTCCCTTTACTTCTGATGCTACTGCTAGTCAGGGAGCCTCAACCTCAGCTATGAGTTTTCATTTAGATCATTTTGTTGAGAAAGACGATGACATCGAGAGTTACTTAAATAGATATGAACTGTTAGCTACCACGTATGGTTTAGAGAGAGAAAGGTGGAGCTTAAAGTTATCACAAGGGCTTCGTGGTACAGCTTATGACGTTTTTGCCAAGATGAGCAGAGATGACCAAGACAATTATGACATGTTAAAGCAGGCTCTGTTGCTAAGATATGAAAAGAATGGAGAATTTTATAGAAAAAAGTTCAGGAATGCTAAACTACTGTCAGGTGAGACATATCACCAGTTCTCTGCACGGTTAGAGACATACTTGGAGAAATGGACGGCTCTGGGGAAAACCCAAGATCTTAAGGAAATGATCCTTATAGAGCAGCTAAGAGAGTCCATGGCTCCATACCTGAGAAAGTTTCTCATGGAACAAGGTGCAGAAAGGCTAGGTGAGTTACTAACTGTTGCTGAAAGATATCAGGCAGCTCAAGCAGAGGTAACAGGTAATAAAAAGAAACAGGTAGACAATTTTAAGGCACCACAAAACTTTAATAAATTTGATCATAGAGATCAGAACAAAGGTAAGCACCAGTTTGATAGGCCAGGGTATAATAATAAAAATAAAACCCCACAATTCGATGAAAGGAAATTTGATGAAAGAAAATCTTTCAACCAAGGAAAGAGGTGGTGTAACAAATGTCGGATGAACAATCATACCACAGAAAACTGTAGGAAGAAAACTACTAGTTTTCTGCTATGAAATCTGGGAAAAAGGGAAAAGAGGCCAAACCTGCGGAACTACAGGAACCGTATCACCCCCCAGTGTGTGAAGATGTAATCTGTAATGGAGTCACCATAAGGTGCATATATGATACAGGTCTAGATTATGATTCAGTTGTGAGTTCTTACCTGGTGCAAGCAGATCAATACACCACAGAAACAGTGGAGATTCAAGCTGCAACCAAGGAAGTAGTGACCATGACACTCCCTATCGCTAAGATACATGTGAAAACGCGATATGTGGAGGGAGTAATCAAAGCAGCAGTGATAAATGAACCAATCTACCCTCTGATATTGGGGTGTAGATATGTCTAGAGAAGGTGTCTAGAACAAATTATAAGATAGATAAGAAGGGGAAAGAAACAATCTATCATATGAATCTCCTGAAGAAATATTTGGAAAGAGAAAATCAGGAAGAGACACATTTGCTGACCTTGTCTATTGCAATGGAGATGAAAAAAGAACCACTTTCATCATTTGAATATCCATTACACCCCTGTGAGACAGCGGCACAGGTAAAAATCAGTACACACTTAACGAAAGATCAGAAGGAGAGAGTGCAACAGGTTCTAGATGATCATACAGAGGTGTTAACGGACCGTCCGGGGCATACAAACTTATTGGAATATGATATGAAACTTATAGACCCAACACCTGTATGTATGAAAGCATATTCGATTCCTTTCGCTAAGGAGAAAGCTTTGAAGGAAGAGATAGACTATTTGTTGAAGGAAGGAATTATTTCACACAGTGAATCTTCGTATAGTTCCAGTGTGGTGCTCTTCAGAAAGCCCTCTGGAGAACAGAGCAAGGTAACGATATTGTTCGGATATAGGAGAAAAGTTACGAAATCACTAGAGACTAATGTTGGAGCAAGGTAACACTATTGTTCGGATATAGGTGCTTTCACTACAACTGGAACAATCGTAGGGTACATGCAGCCCATCAAAGGTTTGGTTATTGGCGAATCAAGCCCCAGTTTATCCAAAGAATAATTAATTCAAATGATGGGAAACGCTGGATTCGCTACTAATAGTAGAATGCTGATTATGTCACTTCAATTTTTGTCCAGGTAGTAAAATAATTAAGACGTCTAATGTTCACAGTATACAGGAGCTTGGAATCTTTAATCGTTAAATCGAGTGTCAGGGAAATAAATCTGTTCAGGATAAATCTTCTTCACAACACAGTGGTTGTTATTCAGGTAATGTCAATGTTAGAGTTTATCGCCACAACTGGCTGAAGGTATATGAACTTTGGAATGAGAAATCTGGATATTCTATAAGTCCAGTTACAATTTATTCTTAGTATACTTTGGGTTGGTACTCTGTCTATTTCTGGGTGTAACACACGAGACCAGATAGGTCACTTTAAAAAAAACCCGATATTTATATCAGAATGTTCTTTTGTAAAGTTATTCTCAGATTCATATGAAAAGCCGCTGGTAAGTTTTAGGGTTTGACCCAAATACTGTATAAAGAGAAAAACATACAAATACTTAATACTTAGAGAATGCAGTCAGCGACCCATAGCTTGACTGCTTGCGTCAGGGTCAGCGAACGAGAGCTGACCAAGACCCTACTCCACCTCCACGTGGAAACAGGCTGCATCACTGCAGTCTGGCTGAGAGAGTAGGGATCGAAGAGGGAAGGCAAACCCGGTCCCAAAAAATGCCGTGCTGAAGTCGGATGTGCCGGCCGATAGGCGCAGATATCGCAACTCCGCTGTAAACAGACACAACGCAACCAACGTCCTTATCAGGACGAACGAGGAAGAAGAAGATATACTTAATATAGTATAATATTCACATCCTATCCTTACCCCGCGAAAAATATAATATATTCACTTCGGTTATTAAACTTTAAATTACAAACTACAAGCTTAGAGCTTGTCGTATCATTTAAAACCTCCGTGAAATAAATTCTAGACATTTAGACAAATCAGTCATCATGAATTAGAAATAACTACATATTTCGTCAATACTCATAATGAATCAGTGCATTTACTAATTTGGTTAGAATATTCTCTGACTGGTTACTAGCGGTTAATAAAATGTATGTTATAGCTGGAAGAGTTTTGCTAGAAATATTTATTAGTTCTGCTATCCACTGTAACACAATAAAACTTCAGAGAAATAATATAACGGACCTAACTAGTAGATCACTCTGCACAGAAACTAACTAGTAAAGTATAATTGACGATTTAACTAGTTAAATCACTCAAACTACTAGTATAGTATTTACCTCAACACAGAACTACTAAGACTTTTCTCCAACGAAAACTAAGAATTTCACTTAATAAGAGTTTTCTAGACTCGAAGTTAGCTGTCTATAGAAATCAGTGAGGTACTGGATAAATTTTAGTTAGAAGGCAGGGGTATATATCTATCTCTGAAATCAAAGGAGATGATTACACTATACCCCCAAACCAGATTAACTGCCAGATGTTATCACCTACGTTGAATTCAACGTTTCGAATGCACATCAAAGATCTTTCTCACCTAAAGCCGAACCAGACTCATGCTCTCTCGCTTTAGATCGGCATAACGTGATTTGCTGAACAGTGCAAATTTCTTCACGTCTACGCTTGTATGGCCATATCTAGCGAGCAATGACTTTGATCTGGCAATACGCCGTGTTTAATTACCTGCTCTAGTGAGCGGGTTTCAAGTGAGGTAATAGAAATTGGTCTCACCTTGGTCTGCTTTGATCGGTGTCTGATCTTATCCAACGAGTTTCAATCGCTGCTGTTAAGAGTAATTACGGATCAACGTAGCTAATAAGTCTGCTGGTAACATACATCAAAGAAAAATAGCGAACAGAAATAAATTCCGTGCTAAATGAGAAAGAGAGACATATTTATTCTGTGTAATAGTAGATTTTGTGTAAAGCAACAGGCGTAGGTGAGGCTAGGTGAAAGACAAGAGTAGATAAAGAAGTAGAAATATGAAATCTATTCTCATAATCTGTCACAATTAGGAATAGACAAGTTGAGAAGAAAGTACTTAGATTAAATTATATGGCCAAGGTACTACCAGACAAAAATCACCCGACCAGATCAGTGTTTGTGAAGAATCACCCAACGGTATCGGACACCTCACTAGACCCAACCAGATACCCAATAAGGTGGAAGTGCCCGGAAGAAGTAGAACAGCAACAAACGATAATTAATGCAATAAAATGTAGTAGCAAATACACCCCAGTGATACTATCATGGGAGAACAAGAAACCATATACGGACCTGCATTTGGCAGAAATAATCAATAAAAAGATAGAAAAAAGCTGTATCAAAGACATAGACAAGGAATATAATAGATCAAATAACTAAAGATCGCTTTAAAGGACACACGAACATATGTTGTGATTAACGAACTGTTCGATTATAAGCAAGACTACGTTCTGTTTACACATGAATGGAAGCACGGTGTGTCGGCACCAACATTACATATCTAGACAACAAAATATGTCAACACATACAGAAGATGTACTAGTACACTCGTCAACTGTTACACAGATTCTCATATATATATATATATATATATATATATATATATATATATATATATATATATATATATATATATATATATATATATATATATATATATATATATATATATATATGTGGGTGTGTGTGGGTGTGTGTGTGTGTGGGTGGGTGGATGGGTGGGTGAGTGGATGGGTGTGTGGGTGTGTGTATACACTGATTCAGAAAGCGCAGTTACGATGGACCGGACATCTGATTCAAATGCCAAATCAACGCCCCCCCCCAAGAGGCTTTTTTATGGCGAATTGAGGGAGGGAAACCGTACTAGAGGTCGACCAAAGAAGAGCTTCAAAGACAGCCTGACGGAGTCACTGAAGAGCTGTCAATTCAATATAACCACCTGGGAGCATCTGGCACAGGATCGCACAGACTGGAGAGGCGCTATTAAAACGGGTTTTGCAGTCAGAGAGGCCAACCGTGTGAGGGCAGCCCAGAAAAAACGTGCAGCCCGAGAGTCAAGCGTGGATGTGTTGTCTGTATTGTCTTCGAGCCTTGTATGTCGGTCATGCAACATACCTTTTCTTGCCCGCATTGGCTTGATCAGCCATATAGCACTCCCACTTAACATCATAGAACGAACTGTATTACGAGAGATGTCGATTGTCCTCATCGAATACATCTGTAAATACTATAGGTATATCACAACACGGGTTATCATAGAAGCCTAATGTCACAGACGAACTCAGCTGGCCCTGAATTGTTGTATGTTATAGCACGACCCTTTGTAACGACCCCTTCGTATAGCACCAGAGCCCCCGAATAGTTTGGTAACTCTTCATCAAACGGGAATTTATTTTCACCTGGACTCATTGCTATGAAACCGTTCCACGCAGATGGCCAACACGTTGGCTGATTAATATGTGGACAGTTTATCTACCGGTCATTCTGTTCATCGCATTGATTTAAGGAAAGATTAAATCACGCCAACGGACATCGCCTGAGCAATGATATGAAGTTATTTTCATTAACTTGGGCAGTGGGGGCGTTGCCTACTTCAAACAGAGAGAGCGGAACAGGATCAAACAGACACGGAAGTGGTTTCAGGAACGTTGAGCGGGAGAGATCAAAGCAGTAGTGGTCCCTGAAACGAACGAGGAAGTTTCTTGCCGGCATTTTCCGCACCTCCATGTTAAGCGCTAAACAGACCGCAGACGGAGCGAACGGGGGAAGATGTCGGATGCAACGAACTGGGAAACGGGAAACCAGGGGACTGCATCTCTCTTTAGTCTGTCGGTCAGATCCCCGAAAGTCTCCTGAGATAAAAAAAGTGTCAACTTTCTCATGCCCCCCTCATCTTTAATTCCATTTTAAATATATACAGACCACTAGAAAGCCATGCTATCATTCAGTTGCCAGAGATTTTAGATTCACTAGCTATCGTAGAAATTTTGCTAGATTTCCATCTGAATTGGTGGCTACCATTGGAGTGTTTCTTTTTCTGTGCACGGTATAATATATTTGTTAAAGTGATCAGTGGTCTAGTGCTTTCATTTTATTTCATTGGATTTTGTGTTTATTTAATCTATTTAATTAAACTCATCCCAAAAGTTCCAGTGGTAAATTTAATGATATATCGATTATAATATTTCCAAAAATAATAGATGTTTAAATGTTAAAGTAACTTTTAAAGTCGCGAAGGAATTTATAATTAAGAAATTTAGTTAAGTCCTTTATATATATATATATATATATATATATATATATATATATATATATATATATATATATATATATATATATATATATATATATATATATATATATATATATATATATATAGATGTGTATTTTAACCATTAGACTCGTGACGTGTTTTCTTAAATACATAATTAAATACGCGAGTGTATATATAGCCTTAACGGTAAATTTATCGCGCGTTAAGAATATTATTTGATTTTTGAAGTATGATTATGATTGTCATGGGTTTTATATCTTTTTCTCTAGAATGATCACCTTTGCGAGCCCAGCATTATTAATAAATCATACAGAGAGTTTCCATACTCGGTTCTTAAACTTCCAGACAGTTTGATGAGACATTTTTAAAAAATTAATCTTGAGGCGGTCCGGTGCGGCCTAGCTGTCATAATTACATGAAAGAAAGCCTACCCAAGAACATTTAAAATATTATCATCAAATTTAAATTTCAATCTGTGAGATAAACTGGAAGATGAACAGTGCCAGTAGCAATAATTTATGTACGGCTCTAAATGTGAGAGAATACCGATTTACCTGACTGTGACCGAGCCTAGTTTTTCCTCACTGGATTAAAAACTTTACCGGTCAGTGGCTATCATCACGCATTGAAGGATTATACCATCACCTCATTTTTCACTCCTATGTCGATCTGCGTCAGTGCCATCCCATAGACTCTTTTCTTTATAATAAAACACAATAACTCTTAGAACTTCAAGTCCGGCGATAAGCGGGAATATTTGCTCTCAGTGAAACCGCACATTATCTGGGGCGGGACATAGAAGGACTAGACAGTTTTCACATGTCAAGAGTTTAATTATTGTGTACCTAATTCTATGGATTGTCTGATGCCGCAATCGGTAAGTGTGTGGTGTATATGAGTGTGGATCCTCACAGAGTGTATGAATGACGGGAGATTTATTTTTGCAGAAACCATTTATCAACTGCCTACCGGGTAATACGTTTTTCGGTATACCCGGCATTGTTCCTTTAAGTGGGATAATTTGTTAACTCTGTTTCATTCCCCCCCCCCCTTTTTTTTTCTTTGCTTAGTAAAGGGAAGACACATTTAGGATAACAGTATTTTTGTCTACCACCATACCTAATATTGTAACACCTCTTTCAGAGAAATTAACTTCATTGTTAGGTTACATTACCTATGTTCCTGATAACTATCTTTCTTGGGACTGGGTTTACCTTTGTCTAATAAGCGGGAAGGGCTTAGTCGATACCAATGTTCTTTACCCCCATCCTCACCTTGTTAATTGTATTTTCTGTACTTATGATAATTTTTATGTAACCTGTTGGATGTTGTGATTGAGTTTAATGCTAATAAACGGCATAAACATATATAGTACTGTGTTGGACTACCAAGGCCCAAATCCCTCATATTTCTTTAAGATAGTTGTATCCACGTCGTCTGTGTGTCTGAAGCACCAAATCGGTGTGAGCGCAGATGTGTGTCTGGAAAACTGGCAAATAATTGTTTGACCAGGAGAGTGGATGAGAAGATTGAGAGAAGAGAAACGATTTGTCGTAAATAAGTCTGTCTTTACTCTCCTCCAGCACTCTGTGGAGCATCATATTTACTCGCTAACCTTTACCTATCACTGAGCCTTTCACCACCATTCTCCGCTGAAACCGGACTACTATTTCTAAGACTCTTTCTCTCAAAATAAATTTACGACACCTAATAACTGGCCATTTGCACTACACGTGCACCTCGCTCTTCTTTCGCTTATCATATCGTAAACTACCTTAACCTCTGACGTTGTTCTTAGATAAACGAGCGAGAGGGAAAGAATAATTATAACTTGCGGTCTATCTTTTTGCACTCAGAATCACCCCTTCGTGACCAATATTCAATCTTACATTTTAGCAGTGTAATATAACTCCTCTACTTCAACCACTTTCTCAACTTTCAATGCGGCACACACCTACAACTTTTAATTCTGATCATTTCAGTGCAGAAGCCCTACATATGTACACATTTAATGAATCTGTTGATTTGACTAACGTTTGTTCAAATGATTTAAAAGTCAAACGCCAATTTAAAATGATCTTTTAATAGGACCATCTTTACAGGCATTAGTCGTTTACCTTTATTCGAATATTAATGTCAATACCATATGCACAAACTATAGTGCTTAAATTATCGTATCCGTGTTCTTTTTTGACCACGCACAACAGGTAAATATGTCTACAAAAGTATGTCGGTATTTTGTACTCATTTTGAGATACAAGAAAATATTAACACTTGAGTTTATAGTCTTAAATAAAACAGCAAATGTCTATAAAATATACACCAGATTATAGTGTCTACCACCAACGCTAAATTCGGGCAAGAAGAAAGTAGTTGCACATAACAGCATTGAGGAGGTATAGCATATCATTAAAATACTAGCTAGCAGAACTACTTTGCTCATAGTCTTTCTGTCTCGATTAGATAAGGCTTCCGACCTCTCGTTCTTACGAACACTTGCCGTTTATGCCAAGCATTTTTCTCTCTTAGTTTGTGTATTAATATTGATGTAAACACAAGAACTAACAGGAAACTTAGCGATTCAACGATCGCGTGGATGAAGTAAACTACGGCTTCCACCGCATTGTTGTAGCTTGTAACCACTAAACCGAGCAGAGTTTTTTTCCTGTCTGGATAAAATTTCCATTCAATGCGGGGAGTAAAGTAAAATGGAGCTATAGACAAGAATGTGAGGCTGTAAATAAGGACTATAATTGTTGTAGTTCTCTTTGGGGTAATCATCTGTTTGATGTGTAAAAGAAACGCTATACATAAACATCTCTCCGCTGTGATATAAACTGTGATTAGGCAGGTAATTCTGGCCATTGTTGCACGTGGTACCTGACTCGTGACGTTCTGAACATCTGTGTATACTATAGGTATATCACAATTCTGAAACAACGGGTTATCATAGAAGCCTAATAACTGCTGTAATAGCAGACTACATACGTCACAGATAGCCATGGCGATGAAGCTAATGTTGATGGTTGTATTCAGACGCTGTTTATAAAATATGATCAAGTTGATGATATTAGCTATTGATCCAAACACACAAATGAATCCACATAGAAAGACGTATATCACAAGTGTACACATGTATCTTTGGTTGTCACTAACGATACTTGTATCATAATCCAATTCTAGACTATCTTCCGTCACTTTCAAGTGGTTTGACGTAGTAGTATCCATCACTTCCATTTTGAAACTTATACTAATAATCATCTCCTTTCACTGTATTCTCATTCTGTTAACTTGCTTTCTTGTGTTTTTGTCATCCTGTAAAACAAATAACATTTTATTATTTATCTCAGTACGTCAAGCTGTCGTAGCGACTAAGGCGATTTAGAATAGATCACATGAATGAAAACAGATGAAGACCTGAGACGTGTGAGTCATAAACATGTTAAGAAAAAACAGTAATATGTTAGATACAAGTAAGAATGGAAGGAAAGAAATACGATAATACATAGTACAAAACTACGTGAGGTAACAGGCACTCCGCGTATTTGGTTGATGTATTTTGAATTAAGAAAGGAAAAGGCAGTGAGGAAGAAAACTGGTCACCCCACCTCTCGATGCTGGACCTAGTGTTGTGATGTCTCTTACACTTCACTCCTTGCTAATGGACTACCTTTAACTTTTCTCCTATATCCGAACAGTATCGTTACCGTGCTCCAACATTAGTCTCTAGTGATTTCATAACTTTTCTCCTATATCCGAACAGTATCGTTACCGTGCTCCAACATTAGTCTCTAGTGATTTCATAACTTTTCTCCTATATCCGAACAGTATCGTTACCGTGCTCCAACATTAGTCTCTAGTGATTTCATAACTTTTCTCCTATATCCGAACAGTATCGTTACCGTGCTCCAACATTAGTCTCTAGTGATTTTTCATAACTTTTCTCCTATATCCGAACAGTATCGTTACCGTGCTCCAACATTAGTCTCTAGTGATTTCATAACTTTTCTCCTATATCCGAACAGTATCGTTACCGTGCTCCAACATTAGTCTCTAGTGATTTCATAACTTTTCTCCTATATCCGAACAGTATCGTTACCGTGCTCCAACATTAGTCTCTAGTGATTTCATAACTTTTCTCCTATATCCGAACAGTATCGTTACCGTGCTCCAACATTAGTCTCTAGTGATTTCATAACTTTTCTCCTATATCCGAACAGTATCGTTACCGTGCTCCAACATTAGTCTCTAGTGATTTCATAACTTTTCTCCTATATCCGAACAGTATCGTTACCGTGCTCCAACATTAGTCTCTAGTGATTTCATAACTTTTCTCCTATATCCGAACAATATCGTTACCTTGCTCCAATATTAGTCTCTAGTGATTTCATAACTTTTCTCCTATATCCGAACAATATCGTTACCTTGCTCCAACATTAGTCTCTAGTGATTTCATAACTTTTCTCCTATATCCGAACAATATCGTTACCTTGCTCCAACATTAGTTTCTAGTGATTTCGTAACTTTTCTCTTATATCCGAACAATATCGTTACCTTGCTCCAATATTAGTCTCTAGTGATTTCATAACTTTTCTCCTATATCCGAACAATATCGTTACCTTGCTCCAACATTAGTCTCTAGTGATTTCATAACTTTTCTCCTATATCCGAACAATATCGTTACCTTGCTCCAACATTAGTTTCTAGTGATTTCATAACTTTTCTCCTATATCCGAACAATATCGTTACCTTGCTCCAATATTAGTCTCTAGTGATTTCATAACTTTTCTCCTATATCCGAACAATATCGTTACCTTGCTCCAACATTAGTCTCTAGTGATTTCATAACTTTTCTCCTATATCCGAACAATATCGTTACCTTGCTCCAATATTAGTCTCTAGTGATTTCGTAACTTATCTCCTATATCCGAACAATATCGTTACCTTGCTCCAACATTAGTCTCTAGTGATTTCATAACTTTTCTCCTATATCCGAACAATATCGTTACCTTGCTCCAACATTAGTTTCTAGTGATTTCGTAACTTTTCTCTTATATCCGAACAATATCATTACCTTGCTCCAACATTAGTCTCTAGTGATTTCATAACTTTTCTCTTATTTCCGAATAATATCGTTACCTTGCTCCAACATCAGTCTCTTGTGATTTAATAACTTTTCTCCTATATCCGAACAATATCATTGTCTTGCTCCAACATTAGTCCCTTGTGATTTTAAAACTTTTCTCCTATATCCGAGCAATATCATTACCTTGCTCCAAAATTAATCTCTAATGATTTCATAACTTTTATCCTACGTCCGAAAAATATCATTACCTTGCTCCAACATTAGTCTCTAGTGATTTCATAACTTTTCTCCTATATCCGAGCAATATCATTACCTTGCTCCAACATTAGTCTCTAGTTATTTCATAACTTTATATATTGCCTTTGTTTCTTTACACGACTTTAACTGTTTGTTTTTAATATAAAAGCATAAACATTTATTTCTACTTTTAAATAACGTTTCTAAGATATTTTAATTTATTTAAATATACTTATTTGTGCTTTTTTAACTATAGTTAAATAAGTGCTGGATAAAAGTGTTGAGCAATAAATATGTATATTAGTTAATTTCTGTTTACAGTTTAATTCTATGTTCAGTCTGTATTTTTGACTGGCACAAAATGGCGTCGATACTAAAGTGGAGATGGACAATTACTGACGTCCCCACTCTTCCCTGATGGTCTCTGACAAAAACAAAGAAGGAATAGGACTGTTGTACCTGTGGCAGGAAATGGGATGAAAACGGAAGCTAGCGTTTGGTTACAACACCGCTCTGGCGACCGGGTGATACAGGATCAAACCCGGGCGACGGCATTTGAGGATTTTTCGTCGACCGGGATTTGGACTGGATTAACTCGAGACCTGGTGAGGACATTTGAAGGAGTGTCGTCGACCAGGGATTGGCGGCTCCTGAGCCGACCCAGCTGTAATGGGTACCTCCGAAATCGGAGAGTATTTGCCTGAATGGCGAGGGACACCTGTCTCTGTACAAGAAAAAGGGATACTCACGTAAAATCAATGTCAGGTTAGACATAAAAAAATAATAACCTGAGATTTCGCCTCGAGTATTAGCGGGCGTACGAAAAAAAAAAAAAAAAAAAAAAAAATCCATTTACACTGTAAGTGAACCCACACACACACACACGTAGGGTCATTATCGATCGTCTGTCTTAGCTTCTGAAAACATCGCTGCAGACTTTCTGCAGTGGGCTAACTGTAGGACGAGTTGATAGATTTATTTGGAAATACAGAATTGCCCTGGATTGAGTTAGTCTGATAAAAAAGAGTACAAATTGAATTAGTATTGCTGAAGAAATCAAAATAGTATTGGAGAGGAAACGTTTAGCGAGTGACTAGCTTTTCCCACGTACAGTATCTCGTATTTTCGAGATTCTGGCCTTGGTGTTGCAGAATGATATGTTTCCGACTTAAAGGACGATAGAGACATGGTATTAGCAGGAAAACAAATATTTAGTTTCCTAAAAGTAACAACAGGAAATGACATTAACCTGAACGCTGTCAGCGGTAGAATCTAATTAGTGAATACTTGTGGTTGTTATTTGTGGAGGGCAAAGGTGTGGGTGGTTGACCCAGACAAAAAAGTTGAAGGGCATTTTTAGAAACTTGAAAGAATATCTTGAGAGGAGAGTTTTCAATGCATTCGGAGCAAAGCTGTAGCCGCGAGAGGGTCTCACACACTGCGTTTAGCAGTCGTGTGATTTTTTTTTTTACTAGAATATCCATGTAACTTTTAGTGACATGTTTAAAAGAGAAAGTTTTCATGGATATATTTTCAGATATAAGAGAAACATTAGTAACAGTTTATTTCTATATATATAAAACATTTGGACAGTGGTTCTCCAGATGTGAATTGTGAAGAAATGAGATAGTGTCACTCTGCGGATGCAGATCTATTATTATTTGAAGAGATGATACAAGTGATGGCATGTGAAATGGATTATTGCGATATACTCGTCGATCACATAGAGTACGTTATAGGTCTGCGGATGCAGACAAGAGAGGTAGAGAGGGACAGACATAAAAGTCATGACAAATATAAAAAGACATTGAACTAATGACGTGGGGCAAGAAGCTTGGTATTCATTTATTAGAGGCCAGTTCTTCTCGGGGATCTGAAGAATAAAGATGATGATGATGATTCCCGCCACACAACTCTTGGTCCTCAGCGCTGATGATGATTCTTCTCTCCCACAACTCTTGATCCTCAGCGCTGATGATGATCCTTCTCTCCCACAACTCTTGGACCTCAGCGCTGATGATGATCCTTCTCTCCCACAACTCTTGATCCTCAGCGCTGATGATGATCCTTCTTTTCCCTTAACTATTGGTCCTCAGCGCTGATTATGATCCTTCTTCCCCATAACCCTTGGTCCTCAGGTCTGATTAATAATTATACGGGGATTTTCCCGTATTAGCGATTATCTACTTTATCACCTGTGTTTTTGTATTTCCGCTAGACGCATCTCTCAGACAGACAATATGGCATTCTATTCATCACTCGTACGAGATCATATTGTGTCACCAAAGAGTGTCTCTAACAAAGAATAATAATACAATAATACCAAGACTTCAAGTGATAAACGTATTACCGCTGACCGGTGTATTTAACCTGGTATTGTTTAAGTTCACCCGGTGAAGTGTAGACAAGTCATGGTGCTCTCACATCAAAAAGAATTTAAGGGCAATAAATATGCCAAATAATAGGACGATGAGTGAGAAAAATGAAGAAATGAGGTGATACTGCCGGAGAAGACGAGAGTTATAAAAAGTGCACGACTGATTTCGTCACAAGAACTAAGACTACCTTATAATGTATACATAATACTTGAGTAGCTGGTTCTGTTCGGGGACAGAACTGGTTAAGAAAATATTTAGATAACATTAAATATTCTACCTTCCCGTGAAGGTCTTCACCAAACACACACTAACTCCGTCTGTCCTGTATCATCCTTTCATGGTTGTTCTTTGTCTTCTTAGTCTCTTTAATGTATGTCTACAGTTCTCTTACACGAGATAACATGTCTGTCTACTTCTCTTACCCGTGATAACATGTCCGTCTACTTCTCTTACACGTGATAACATGTCCGTCTACTTCTCTTACCCGTGATAACATGTCCGTCTACTTCTCTTACACGTGATAACATGTCCGTCTACTTCTCTTAAACGGGAGATTCCAACACATGAACTACATTATAATGCTATCAACAGATTGTCTTAACGTGTGTCCTATATGACGTCATGTCTTCTCACCTTCTATTCCACTGATGTTTGTCTGGTTGTTTCCCTTAGCTCCAAATGAGTCATCTTGTCGTACCAGTTTAAACCTTCTGATTTCTGCAAGTACACATTTATGACAATCTCTAACTTCTTGTTTATGGTACTGGTTTTCCATGTTTGGGAGCCATACAATAAGACTAACTTGATATTTGAGTTTAACATGTACAACTGGATAACACTTTCTCAAGCTAGTTTAGACATAATGGTAGATAGAGGGTCTTTATCAGGTCAACTCCGGGACATGGAAGACAATTTTTTACCGATAGCTGGACCAGAAGAGTGCTTTGTGGACTGGTTGTGCCAAGATGTAACTTTTACACAGTCCTTGCCCCTTGCCAGATATTCAGAATGTCTGTGCAAAACTCGATGCCAGTGTTCAGTTATCTACCCAGCAGTTCGCTAAAGCTCTAATAAATGTTCTAGGGTGGGCTGACTATCTTCCAGAGACTAGAAGTCAGACATACTCAACCGAGGAGGTAACTCTAGCCATATCAGAAACCCACAGTCTCAGCGTTTAGCTACTCCTCAAAGTTGGAAGTGTCACACATGGGCAACAGCATCGAATAATCCTGACCCAGTAGACAAGCCAGCTCCATCACTCAAAAACTAAGTCCAGTCACTAAGTTAAGTGTACTAGTAGAAGTAGTATAACACTAGAAGTGTAGTTCAACATCGTGGTAATAGTACTATAGGAGTGATGGGTTATAGACTTGATGTTCACTTCTCAACCCGATATCTAGATTCACAGTATGTTAATTGAATAATTGTTTTACAAACCAGTTTTAAGCTTTGGAAAAAAATAATTATGTCAGTGTTTCATGTGTTGTAATTTATATTGGGTTATCTGGGGGAAACACATCAGTAATTTGTTAGTTAGGAGAGTTGTTGCGCTGGATACTTAAAATATCTCTACAGAACTTTCCCAGATCTCCTTCTTTCACCGAGAGAGACCTTCTCTTTTCTTCTAATTACTTTTATTTGTTGATTCATCCTATTGAACTTTTCTTCACCTCCACAGTTAGGTCAAACAAGGTATCTTTCTGAGGCTAAAAGATTTTTTTTTTTTTTTTTTTTTTATTCCTCGCATGAGGTTGCATATTTTTTCCTCGAATGAGGTTGCATTTGCCCCACCCATACCCAGCCCTGGTCAAGACCACATGTCCCAACACAAGAAGATCCAATGACAACATGTGTCATTGTAGTGATCCTCTGTGTTCTCACACTAGGTACCTCATGACATGAATGTCACTACTGTTTCCCGTGTGTAGACACATGATCCCAGCCAATTTTTTTTTTTTTTCCTCGCTTGAGGTCGCATATTTTTTTCCTCGCATGAGGTCGCATTATCCCCGCCCAAACCCGGCCCCGGTCAAGACCACATGTCCCAACACAAGAAGACCCAGTGACAAAATGTGTCACCTAGTGATCCTCTGTGTTCTCACACAAGGGACCTAATGACACATAAATGTCACTGTACCGGTCCCTGTGTCTAGACACTTTTTTTTTTTTTTTTTCCTCGCTTGAGGTCGCATATTTTTTCCTCGCATGAGGTCGCATTATCCCCGCCCAAACCCGGCCCTGGTCAAGACCACATGTCCCAACACAAGAAGACCCAATGACAACATGTGTCACCGTAGTGATCTTCTGTGTTCTCACACAAGAGACCTAATGACACATGAATGTCTTTTTTTTTTTTTTCCTCGCTTGAGGTCGCATATTTTTTCCTCGCATGAGGTCGCATTTTCCCCGCCCCAAACCCGGCCCTGGTCAAGACCACATGTCCCAACACACGAAGACCCAATGACACCATGTGTCATTGTAGTGGTCTTCTATGTTCTTACACAAAGGACCTCATGACATAAATGTCACTGTACCGGTCCCTGTGTCTAGACACATGATCCCAGCCAAAAGCCTTTTTTTTTTTTCCCTCGCTTGAGGTCGCATATTTTTTCCTCGCATGAGGTCGCATTAGTACCCGCCCAAACCCGGCCCCGGTCAAGACCACATGTCCTAACACAAGAAGACCCAATGACAAACTGTGTCACTGTAGTGATCTTCTGTGTTCTCACACAAGAGACCTAATGACACATGAATGTCACTGCACTGGTCCCCGTGTCTAGACACATGATCCCAGCCAAAAGCCAGGATACTAGGCAACAAAGTACGGAACACACCAATGGCATAAGAAAAGTATTCTCTAATTAATACTGCTTTCACAAAACTAGAATCCAGTGTAATGCTAGTAACGTTTATTAAAAACACATAAGCACAGTTATAAAAGCTTTAAAAATTTGTTTACAAAAATACATTTCTATACAAGAAAACTTTGTGTCTTACTTATTTCCTAACAAATAAATTAAAATACTGTAAAAAACCGAAACCCCAATGTTAAATATTTTAATTATGTTTAATACATATTTTGTTTCCCTTGGCAAAGCAAATGATTTCCCCTGGAAATAAAACTAAAATAATACCTACCGGTGCGCTTCGGGGACAAACATTGCGACGTCAACCTCTGGTTGTGTAAAAGCGTAGAAAATGAATTTAATGTCAGTGAAGCTACATGTTTGTAGCACGTCGTCGCCTTAGTACTGCCTTATTCTATCTCCAGTTTTGGCAAAAATTGACTTGAGGATATAAAGTGACGTCATTTAAGCTACTCTGTCATCCTACTAAATATCTTACAGTTATCCCGTATGTGAGAACATATTTTCCAAAAAAATAATTTTCATTTCAATGTTTGTTGGATTTTAATTATTCCAAGTCAATTCTTTTCCTAGAATACCATCATATTACAGTTGAGCTACCTCTAAATGAGTACCTTGAAAAACTGCTTAAGCTCATAAATATGTACGGGTTTTATGTTACCCACTGTGAGGAAAAAAGCATCCAGCATGTCAAAAAACACAAACATGATCAAATATTCAATACAGAATTCAACATTAGTTTTCTATCCTCAAAGAAAGACAAATATGTTAGGTGTGAACTTGCAAAGATTAAAGTATGTCAGAAGATAAAGAAGAATTAGAAATACACCAGAACAATGTTGACAAAAACTGAAGCTGAAAGAGAAAAGGACAGAAATAACAACAAGCAACCTAGTGCTTTGTTTTGACTTAGAAAATGTGTTAACACTCCCGAAATGTGTTGTTTACATTTTTCTTAACAAACACAAGCTGTGGCATTCAACCTGACTGTCACTTTGTCAGTGACAAGGAAATCTTACGTTGCTTTATGGAATTAAATAGGAAATGGTAGATCTGGACACAAGGTGAGAAAGTTATTAGAGATCATCATGAACTCATTGAGATGACTCTTTGGTCAAATACTCGTAAACACAAAATACGAATTCCATAATAACACTTGCTCTGGCATTTTCTCTCCAAAAACATCCTTAGATACTAAGAGAAATGAATAACACCTTATTATGTCGGAAAATACATTCTTTGACTACCAAGAATGTTGGAAAACAAACAACAACCAAATTACCCTTTTTGAACTGTTCCATTTACATGCATAAGACAGCTGCGGATATGCTCATCTGCATACGATTGAATACAAGCTGGTGTCATTCAGTCACAGAATGAACTGCAGTATCATTAAGATCTCGTATTCTTATTATGTGTAAGTATGTAGAAAAATAACTTCATTGAAATATCAGGACAGAATTGTGTTCATTTAATGCAGTAAATAATATACACATAAGCATGACACCTTTGTCTTTTATTGTTGGCCTACATGGACGTGCGTGTTAAAGTGAATGTTTGTGAGAGGAAGAATAACCTTATCAGGAAATAACCTTCAAACTTTCACCATTTTGTAAAGAGATGTAATCGTAAAGAACATAGAAATAAATATTTGTTAAAGCAAATGAACATCTAAGTAGAGAACGTAAGACTTAAGCTATAGATCTGAACTGAGGTTATCTCCGATGGATACTCGCTATTGTACGGCTGGCCTTTTCACAAGGCCATAGACGGTTTAGACGGTTGCCGTGTCGATAGCGAAAGAGTTAACATTATTTACATACTTTTCTTATCATAAAAGAGTTCTAATGCCATTTCCGGTAAAACCTCATGTTTGAAAAATATTGGAATACTCAAATTTGTGTGAAATCGATTTTAGTAGGGTTCATTAGTTCAAAAAAAATTTTTTTTTGTCTGTATAAGAATGGCTTCGTGTTCACATGGTCGTTCGAAAAGAGTATCAGCTGATTATGCATCACTGCTTATTAAATCATGGATTGATAATGACAGCGATGAATTTTCGAGTAATGATAGTTCAAATGACGCTGAATTTAGCGATACATTAGCAGATTCTGAGGACAAGAAGATGCTGCAGCCAAAGGGAATATGAGAGAACTGTATAGCAGCCCAAAGAAGCTAACAGGGAAATACAAGCAAACAAGTTGCCTCATAAAAGATAAGAATGGGAAACTGCTCAGCAATATACAAGAGCAAATGAAGAGGTGGACAGAATATTTTGGGGACCTTCTCAATAGACCAGCTCCACAAAACCCGCCGGACATCCAGCCAGCAGAAGAAGAGCTACAAATTAACGGTGAAAGACCAACAAAGGAAGAAATAAAGAAAGCCATAAAGCTTCTAAGAGATGGAAAAGCGTCTGGACCTGATGGCATTCCAGCAGAGGCCATCAAAGCACATATCGACACGGCTACAGAGATGTTATATAAATTACTTGGTAAAGTCTGGGAAAAGGAAGAGATACCAGCAGAATGGAAGGAATTATACCTGGTTAAGTTGCCTAAGAAGGGAAATTTACAAGATTGCACAAATTATAGAGGAATAATGTTACTATCAGTGCCAGGAAAAGTATTAAACAGGATTATCCTTGAGAGATTAAAAGAGTCAAAAGACAAGAAACTGAGAGATGAACAAGCAGGTTTTCGACAAAACAGATCATGTACAGACCAAATAGCCACTTTGAGAATAATAGTTGAACAAAGTCTGGAATGGAATTCACCACTATACATCGGATTTGTGGTCTACGAAAAGGCATTTGACAGTGTAGACAGAGAATCACTTTGGAAATTGATGAGGCATTATGGAGTTCCCCTGAAGATCATTAATTTAATAAAGAAAACATATGAAGACATGACATGCAGAGTTCTTCACGAAGGGCAGCTTACAGAACCGTTTGGGATAAGAACAGGAGTGTGACAGGGATGCCTCTTGTCTCCATTTCTTTTCTTACTAGCAATAGATTGGGTTATGAGATCATCGACAACACACAACATAAATGGAATCCGTGGACTCTGACTAAGCAGTTGGATGATCTGGATTTTGCTGATGACTTGGCTCTTCTATCCCATAACCGTAATTAGATGCAGGACAAATTGAAAACACTCGATGAGAGGTCACAGCAATTGGGTCTGAAAATACACAGGGAAAAGAAATAAATAATGAGAATAAATGCAGGTAATGATAACAGGGTTGAACTTACTTAGTCGTTCCCCTTCTACCGTAAGGTGTAGAGGTTTGGAAGAGAGAGCGCCAGACTATCCTGTCGGCTGTCTTCCTCATGGCCTGGTTCCATTCTAGTCCTCGGTCCTTCAAAGATTGTCTAATGTTGTCCTCCCAGCGGACTCTGGGTCGTCCTGGGGGTCTGGATCCTTGGCTCTTTGTTTCCCATGCTTGTCGTGGTAGCCGATCTTCTCCCATTCTGCAGACATGGCCAAACCATCTTAATTGGGACTGTTCTACTTGGGTCTGCAAGGGGTAGGATTTAAGGCCTTGACGTATCGTCTGGTTGCGTACCATGTCTCTTCTTGTTACTTCAACCACCTTCCTCAGATACCTCATTTCTGAGGTTTGGATCTGTCTTTTGTGGGTTGTAGTCATTGCTCATGACTCGCATCTATATGTCAAGACTGAGACAAAGGTGGAGCGGTATACAGCCATATTTGTTTTCTTAGAAACCTCTCTCTTGCTGATGAATCCTCGATTTATGGCCTGAAAAAGTCTCCCAGCTGCTGCTTTTCGAGTGGCCAACTCTTCTTTGATGCCTCCCTTTCGGTCTATAATAGCTCCGAGGTATTTAAAGTGGTCAACCTGCTCCAGGACCTGTTCTCCCAGCTTAATCTGATGTCTTCTTTCTTCTCGTGATATCACCATGGATTTTGTTTTAGAGCTGCTTATGACCATCCCTCTCGTCTCCAGCTCTTCCTTCCAGACTTGCAGGTTGGATTGGAGATGTGCCTCTGATTTAGCAATCAGGGCAACATCATCAGCAAATGCCAGCTCCGAAATATAGACCTGTCTCATCTTCCAGTACCCCACTGAATACTTTCTTGTTCTCTCCTTACATGCCTTGATGACATCGTCCTTGAGGAGTATGAAAAGGTAAGGTGATAGGATATCACCTTGTCTTACACCTGTGGTGGTCCTGAACTCTTCTGACTTATGGTTTGCTGTCCTCACATAATTTCTGCAAGACTTGTAGAAGCTCTGTACAGCATGAATCAGAGGTGCTGGAATATTCTTCCTTGCCAAACAGTCCCAAAGTTTGCTCCAGGGGACCCTATCAAACGCCTTTTCCAGATCTATGAAACAAAGATGGATCTCACTCTTATACTCAAGGGCCTTTTCACTCAGCTGTCTGAGTGTGAAGATTAGTTCTTGAGTACTTCGGTTTGCTCGGAATCCGCACTGGACCTCATCCAATTGTGGCTCAGCTAGGCGTCGGAGTCTCTGCTCTAGGATTCTAGAGTAGATTTTACCAGGGACACTGAGAAGGGATATGCCTCTATGGTTTCCACACTGTCGATTGTCACCCTTTTTGAAAATTGGTCTTATGATGGCAATCTCCCAATCCTTTGGTATTGTCTTGTTGTACCACGCTGCCTGTAAAACCCTTAAGAATAATAGGTCGCCTGATGTTCCCATGTACTTAACCATTTCTGGTGTTATACCATCATGCCCTGCTGCTTTGCCCATCTTGATTTTCTCCGGTGCTGCCTTCAGTTCTTCCATCTTTATGTCATCTTCACCATCATTGGTTTTCTCTTCTGTGCTAGTGGTTATCATTTCTGATGCTTCACCATGCTCACCATCCAGGAGTTCTGAGAAATATTCTTTCTATCTTTCCATTACTTCCTTCGGGGCAGTAAGCAATTTGCCTTGCTTGTCCTTTATAAATTTGAGAGGGCATTGTTTTTCCTTCCTCATGTTCTTTAGGGTCTTATAGAACAATTTCTGGTTTTCTTGTACATCTTTTTTTAGCTTTTCTCCAAATTCTTCTCAGGACTTCTGCTTTGCTGCTAGCACTTTATTCTTTGCTTCTGTTTTGAGTGTCACATATTCTCTATATTTTTCCATTTGGTCTGTTGTGTTTTTAGCTCCTAAGTATTGTTTCCATGCCATTTTCTTCTCTCTTACTTTCTCTTTGACTTCCTCTGTCCACCAAGGTGTCCTCTTTCTCTTGTTCCCAAGTAGGACTTCACCGCATGCTTCTGCAGCAGCTGTCTTTATGATTTCCTTGAATTTAATCCAGAGGGTTTCCATTTCATCAGGTTGGTCTTCTGTGTTGCTCACCGCTGCAGCAATAAGCCCCTGATATCTGGTCTTAATTTCTGGCTCTCTTTCATTGCATTGGAAAATATATGGAGATCAAGAGAAATATGATCCAACACGAAAATAAGAATCTTCAACTCAAATGTGAAGTCAGTCCTATTGTATGGCTCGGAGACATGGAGAACAACAAAGACAACAACCAAAAAGCTACAGACTTTCATAAATGGGTGCTTGCGTAGAATAGAGGGATTAAAATGGTATGACAAGGTTACCAACGTGGAACTGATGACAAGAACTAGACAAGTGTCAGTGGAACAAGAGATGAGAAGAAGACGATGGCGATGGATAGGACACACACTGAGGAAACCTGTTGATAGCATTACAAGGCAGTCTTGTTCTGGAACCCCCAGGGCAAGAGAGGCAGAGGTAGACCAAGAAGCACATGGAGAAGAGAGCTGGAAACAGAGGTGAAAATGATGAGGAGAACATGGAAAATACTTGAGATGATGGCACGTGACAGGATGACTTGGTATGTGTTTGTTGAAGGCCTATGCTCCTTTGGGAGTGGAGGGTTATGAATGAATAAATGCATCACTGCTTATTAAATCATGGATTGATAATGACAGCATTGAATTTTCGAGTAATGATAGTTCAAATGACGCTGAATTTAGCGATACATTAGCAGATTCTGAGTAAAGGGGCAATGTCCCTTGGGTGGACCTAGTTATATAACTGGTAGGGGATTGCTAAAAAGGAAAGGTAAATGCCATAAAAACGAAAGAGAAGATAGATCTAGATCACAGCTGAGATCGATAATCACTGAATCTGGTAATGCAGAGCTTCAGAACAACATTATTATTGAACAGGAGGTAGAATGGAATGAAGCTGATAAGGGTTCAACTCAGAATGCATTTCGCTTTGCTCCACATCAGGGTAGGACTCCTGGTGTGAATCCAGATATTGTCCCCGAAGACTCACCAGCACTTTTTTGCCTCAAAGCCCTTTTTACAGAGGAAATATTGGAACAACTTGTTGTGTCTGTCAATGATTATGCTGATCACCTCTGTCAGTCAAAAGCTGCAACAGCGAGCACTAGGTCTGTTTATCGCAACTGGCATCCAATATTCTACATGAACTTTACAGGTTTTTTTCTGTTATCATAGCCTTGGGCATTGTCAAAAAACCAAAAATGAGTGATTACTGGTCTCAGGAGCCTTATATACAGACTCCTTGGTTCAGGCAGATATTTACAAGGGACAGGTTTCAAGCATTGTATCACACAATGTTCCATGTAAGTGATGTTGACGCGTAGGGAAAAGCAAAAATTGAGCCGTTTCTGCAGAAACTTCTAACACCATTTCAGAAGGCATTTTATCCCTACAAAGAGCTGTCTTTAGATGAAATGGTGATAGGGTGGAACGGCAGGTGGGCACATACAATGTTCAATGCCTCAAAGCCTAAGAAATATCATGTCAAGACCTTCGGCCATTGTGAAAGTAGTACTGGTTACGTTGTCAATTTGTTGATTTACTTTGGTGCCAATACATCATACAGTCTTGAGCTAGATGTAAAGAGCCAACAAGCCATCACAGTCTTTGATACACTGCTAAAACCTTGTGGAAAAGCCATCATATTTATGCAGATCGTTACTACACAAGCTTTGCATTGATGCAATATCTTACCGACAACAATCAGTGTGGTTAACTGTTGTGGACTGTCTGTGATTGTCACTACATGGTTAATTGTTGTGGACTGTCTGTGATCGTCTCAACATGGTTACCAACTGTGGACTGTCTGTGATTGTCACAACATGGTTACCAGATGTGGACTGTTTGTGATTTTCACAACATGGATAACTGTTGTAGACTGTCTGTGATTGCCACAACATGGTTAGCTGTTGTGGACTGTCTGTGATTGTCACAACATGATTACCAGCTGTGGACTATCTGTGATTATTGTCACAACATGGTTACCACCTGTGGACTGTCTGTGATTGTCACAACAGGGTTAACAGCTGTGGACTGTCTGTGATTGTCACAACATGGTTACCAGCTGTGGAATGTCTGTGATTGTCACAACATGGTTAACTGTTGTGGACTGTCTTTGATTGTTACAACATGGTTACCAGCTGTGCTCTGTCTGTGATTGTCACAACATGGTTACCAGCTGTGCACTGTCTGTGATTGTCACAACATGGTTAGCCGCTGTGGAATGTCTGTGTTCCGCTGGGAGCAGGAAATAATGTCAGTTATGTCGTGAGAGTTGGTCAATAGAGCGTTATCAACTTGACCACACCATACTGAGAGTTTGTCAATTGAGTGTTGTGAACTTGACCACAACATACTGAGAGTTGGTCAATAGAGCATTGTCAACTTGACCACACCATACTGAGAGTTGGTCAATAGATTGTTGTGAACTTGACCGCACCATACTGAGAGTTGGTAAATAGAATGTTGTGAACTTGACCACACCATAATGAGAGTTGGTCAATAGAGTGTTGTAAACTTGACCACACAAAACTGAGAGTTCAGCAGGTCAGGGGAAAATGTAAGTTATGTCATGATAGTTGGTCAATAGTGTTGTGAACTTGACCACACCATAATGAGAGTTGGTCAATAGAGTGTTGTGAACATGACCACACCATTCTGAGAGTTGGTCAATAAAGTGTTGTCAGCTTGACCACACCATACTGAGAGTTGGTTAATAGAGTGTTGTGAACTTGACGACACCATACTGAGAGTTCAGCAGGTCAGGGGAGAATGTAAGTTATGTCATGAGAGTTGGTTAATAGTGTTGTGAAGTTGACGACACGATTCTGAGAGTTCAGCAGGTCAGGGGAGAATGTCAGGGGGGTTCTGATTGATGGAGTAGAAAGACGGAGGTCAGTGGTAGACAGGTGAAGGCAGGGGAAATTACAGCCGTGTGGACTGGCGAAAGTGGATGATTATATTGTTATGGATGCCTTAAAATGTCCAGTGTGAGAGCGTATTTATTTGTGCTGATATTGTGTATTCACTCATCTGGGATTTCCATGAAGGTTATGCACGTCGCTGGCTGTATATTATTGTATATTTGTGTTCACAGTTTTCTGAATACACTAAACAGAGATTGGAATTTTACTTGAGTTTGTTATATTTTTATAGTTTTCTCCTTCCCTCACTCTCTTGTGTATTATCAAGAGGACTAAGACACGTGTGTGTTTTATTTAAAACGTATTGTGCCAATGATGATGATGTCGAGTTTATAACGTTTATTTAATCTGACGTTTGTGAAGTCAGTGTTATCAATGAAACATCATCTAATCCAGCAGATTCTAAAAACATGCAAACGCACTTAACACAACCTGTATAAAATATAACTTGAAGATCGACACATCAAATACAGAAACTATGAAGATTAGTAGATTGTTTGGTCCACTTAACATACATGTCAACAATATCAGGCTTAAGCAGGTTCTAGCGTTCAAATACCTAAGAAAGATTTTCTTGTTAAAATTAGAAAACGTGCCAGAGAAATTGAAACAAGATGTTAAAAAAACCAATGCAGTGGCTTACCAAGTGTTACCACTAATCAAACATCTGAACATCAGTATGGAAACTTAACGACATCTGATAACGAATATATTCTTCCCATCTCTTTGCTATCAGTGCCAAACATGGTCCATTACCCAAGCCCAAGTGAGGAAAACCACATCCTGTGAGATGAGATATTTTGACAAGGTGCCTTGGTGTTGCCAGGAGAGACCAGGTGAGAGATGACCACCTCATAGAAAATTTTGAAGCTGCATCCTGCATCGGTAATATGGAGATACAATCACAACTTCCTACGTTATCACAAATAACGTCTTCGAAACAATTCTATACGAAAGCGATTTCAACATTTCCGTCGTCGTCTTCAGGTGTGTCTGTCATATGACCGGCCCTCTCTGTGCAAACAGAAAAACCGGGTGTCACTACACGAAAATGACTGGCGGTCAATCTGGTCTTACCTGTAACAACTCTCAGCGAGGATGGGCAGGCGAACAAACATGATGCATTATTACAGGAAGAAGTTTAAACAATGCTTCGACATTACTAAATACTGTCCGAGGTAGGAAAATAGATCTTGAAGAGCACACAACGAATTACAGGATGGCACAAGAAATGAAAAGTTTCGAGGTTATTCTGTGAAAACATGGTCAAGACACTAGTGAAACAACAAGTGAGGATCTGATAGACATGGGCAGGGCATACCAGTGACGTGAGGTGAGGAAAGAATAAACATGGACAAGATATGCCAATGAAACAAGAGATGATGAAGCGATAGACATGGACAAAATATATCAGTGAAAAGAGAGATGAGGAAATAATAGACATGGACAAGATATACCAATGAAATAAGAGGAGAGGAAATGATAGACCCGGACAGGACATGCCATTGAAACGAGAGGTGAAGAACAGATGGGCCTGGGCAGGATTTACCAGCGACAAAAAAAAAGAGAGAAATGATAAACCTAGACAGGACATTCCAGTGAAACAGGGGCTGAGGTAATGATAGGCATTGACAAGACATACCAGTGAAACAAGAGATTAGGAAATGATAGACCTGGACAGGACTGTAGCAAAGTTGATTTTGCTGGGGAGGTTATGATGGTATCCTAAAAGAATGAAAAGGTGTCTGCTTTAACCGTGTGAGGTCAAGCACAAGTAAGTCTCTGACGCTATAAATGATGATGATGAATTATGTGCAGAGAACCTACAGCTACCTCCCTAGGTCTCACACGGTCACTATTCTGGCTCTAGTGTATGGTGTACCTAGTGTCTAGGGGAGAAATGTAATGAGGGTACACAACAGTCAAACACTTTAAGTTTCTATAAATAAGATAATAAAACTAGCAGTTAAGTTTTTCTTTAAAATTAATTTTCTTTTTACAATTTTTATTTTGCCTGTCCAGTTATGTCTTTTTGGACAGGTCTTTGAAAATGAGGACAAGATAGTTACAGAAAAGGTAAACTAAAATCTCTGGACTATTTGTCCACTAACTACACATTTTATATAGATTTCTGTCCTGTTGGAATGTTCACAGCTTGCTTTTATTTCATATAAGAGGGAGAGTCACTGTGTATGAGGAGCTGTTTTCTAATCATGCCCCATAATTTCCTAAGTATAAATGAAATAATATTGTTTTTATTGAGGAAAATGTCAGATATACCCAGATGCTTATCACATCACCTGGGAATCCTTGTAGTATGAAATTCAATACGAAGATGCAGAAAATATCTCTCTTTCAAATGCGCCCAAGCTCCTCCCGTTTTCTTTCAACAGCATAAACGAAGGGTCGGAGACTTGATAGCTTCTGACTCAGCAGGTTTCCTGTCACCAGCTGTTAACAGGAAACAAAACCTCACAAATCAAGGAAATATAAACAAATAACGCTGACTTGCAAAGAAATGGCCTCAGTTTCCTCTGCACTGTCCCAGACTGTGAAATACTTTCTTTATTTATCTTTAAAATTTAACACAGCTGTTCTCAGCGTATTTGAATGGAAAAATATTATCAAATGGCACTGAGCAGCGAAAGCTTTTGCTAATATTTATTAACACTGGCCAATCAAAAGCTTGCGACCACCAGAATTTCAAATGCAGTTTTTTTGAAAAAACAAAATAATTCCAAACAAATTCTGCGTCTGGTAACCGATTTGCCAGCCTGCATTAGTTATGCCAATACAAAAAGATGTTTCGTTTTTGGTAACAATTTTCCTACCGCTCCCCTTACCAGCTACTCTTTTTACCCAAGCGAATTTGAATGTACCTCAATACCGCTATTTTTTAACTGCTGTCCCCTCTACCCACGTTATGAAAAACAAGCGGGACCAACAGTCTGTCTGGTAGAGCGTTCGTAGATATAGTATTTCTTCAATAACTTCTCCAATACTGGGACTATCATATTATTTAAAGCACATTCTTTCTCAGGGGACTTTAAGCGATATTACCATATAATGTTTATGGACAGTTTATGATGGGTTTAGATTTTCAATTTTATCACTGTCCATCGTCAAATAAAATTTTACACACAGGGCGGCCATATTCCCTTCTCTCTTTCACCTCGCCACCCTATATTTTTCAAATACTACTTGTTTTTGTGACGTCAGAAATATTACTGCTAGAGGAAATAAAACTGTCTGTGTGGTCGTCTCTGATGGCTTTGTCACCACGTGTTTATACTATTAGTCTCGCATGTAGAACGACGCGGGTTCTGCATGCGTTGGTAGCATTTTGTGTTAAAGTATTACAGTCGTCTTGTTATTTCTACTGGGAAAAGTCCAAAAAAAAAAAACTACCAAATTTTACATTACTGTTGACAGATCACGTTACTACAGACAGCAGTTATCGTTACATTTCTACAAAATCTTTAACTATAATGTTAGGCTGCAAAAATGTTTGCAGCAGATCGGTCAAAATGTTAAATATTAGTAGTTCATTTTTTTCTAAACCGAAAATAAAACGCGTGTTAGATTTTTTTTCCTCGTGGGAGCGTTCTATAGGCGTTAGCACTGCACAAACAGGCAGCGTTCTGCTGGCGTGTGAGACCATCACTGTCAGACACAATCGGGCGGATTATTTGATTATCATTTTATGACCAAAATCTACTGAAATGAGCGATTATTCTCGCAGATTTTACTACACACCTCCCATCTTAAAAACATGCATTCATTTGCAGGTTCTAATCTGCGTGATAACTTAGCTCAATGAAGTCTTATGCGTTTTTCTGATCTTCATCACAAGGATGTCTGCTCAAAAAGTCTGCCCCTACGTTTTTTGGGCCGGGAATATATTCTATCGAAAATGAGTATGGCTGCAATAATAAAGACCATCTCAATAATCTTGAATTTTCATGCTTGGCCTGGGAAAAGAACACGAGAGGCGAATGATCCGTTCGGACCACAAATGTCCTGCCATATAAATAAATCTGGAATTTCTTTATCGCCCATATCAAAGCTAGACATTCCTTTCACTTGTTGAATAATTTTTTTCCGCCTTATTCAACTTGCGGCTTGCATAAGCCACTGGGTTCAATTCTCCATCTTTTGAGGAGGACCTTTGCAACAATGTAGTGCCTGGGCCCACATTGCTTGCGTTACTTCTTACAATAAATTCTTGATTCAATTCAGGCAATTGCAATACTGGCCTGCTTGTGAGTTTTTCTTTTAACTCCTGGTAAGCTAATTCACATTGAGCTGACCAATTTATTGTATCAGGTTGACCTTTGCGAGTTAAATCCGTCAGAGGATCACATATAGAATTAAAATGTTTAATGTACTTTTGGTAAAACCCACACAACGACACGAAAGATCGCACATCTTTCTTTGTTTTAGGTCTAGGTGCTCTTTTCAATTTATCCAGATTCTTGGGATCAGGGGTCATGCTTCCCTGATGTACCGTATGTCCCAAGAATTCCAACTCTTTACACCCAATACAACATTTTGTTGGCCTAGCGGTTAAGTTAGCCTCTCTGAGTCTATCAAACAGCATATTCAAAGAGGTAACGTGTTCCTCAAATGTTTCTGTAGCAATGAGGATATCATCCATAAAATTCGAAATACATGGATTTTTCAGGGGATCCAGAAATTTTCGCATCATCCTAGAAAACACACTCGGGGCATTTTTCAACCCAAACGGTAACATGTTGAACTCATAATGACCTTCCGAGGTGCTAAAGGCTAAATAAGGTCGAACCTCAGGCTTTACTGGAATTTGGTAATAGCCTTTGCTAAGATCCACCTTAGAAAAATATTTTGCCTTGTTCAACCTGGCAAATAGTTGAGTAATATCAGGTAATGGATCCACCTGACCTTCTGTGACAGCATTCAGTTTCCTGTAATCGATGCACAGTCTATGTTCTCCTGATGGCTTCCGCAACAAAACCACACAGGAACTGTAAGGAGACTCACTATGAGAAATAATCCCTTCTTGTAACAAATAATCAATATCCTCTTTCAAAGCTTTTTCCTTAGCAAACGGAATAGAATAGGGCCTCATACAGATAGGTGCTGGGTCTAGTAGTTTTATATCATATTCCAGCAAATTTGTGTGTCCCGGTTTATCCGTTAGCACATCTGTATGTTTCTCAAGGACCTGTTGAACCTTCTCCCTCTGTCCTTTTGTCAGGTGATTACTGATTTTCACCTGTGCAAACGTTTCACTGGTTTTCAGTGGATATTCGAATGAGGTGAGAGGATCATTCTTCTTTTCGGTAGCGACAGACAAGGCCATTAGATGTGTTCCTTCCTGGATTTGTCTGTCCAGATATTTCTTCAAAAGGTTCACATGATAGGCTTTTTCCTTTCCCTTTTTGTCTATCTTGTAATTTGTTCTGGAAAGCTTTTCCAAAACTGTGTATGGTCCTTGCCATCCGATCTGAAGTTTATTGTTGCTGCCTGGCAAGAGAAGAAGTACCTTCTCCCCTACAGCAAGTTCCCTATCCTTAGCTTTTTTATTATAATAAGCAGCATGCTTTTTCCTGGCTTGTCTCAAATTATCATTTGCCAATTTCCAACTGGTTTTTAGACGAGTGGTCAGTTCGTTCACATATTGATATGATGAGGTAACAGTCTCCTCTGCCTTCTCATCTGTCCAGGTCCTTAACAATGCTTCAAGAGGACCTTTTATTTGCCTCCCAAATAACAGGGTTGCGGGGGCAATTCCAGTTGAATTATGTGGTACTTCCCGATGCGCAAACAATGCGGCGGGCAAGTAGTGGTCGCACGTATCAGGTTTCTTATGTGCCAGCTTCCTCAGGATAGAAATGAGAGTCCCATTGAACCTCTCTACCTGGCCGTTCCCTTGGGAGTGATACGGACTACAATGGAAGTGCTTGGCTTGAAACAACCTGAAAACCTCTTCAGTTAGCTTCCCCTTGAACTGAGAGCCATTATCAGTCAAGATTTGATGCGGGAATCCTAACCTTGTGAATATCGTAAGCAATGCCTCTGCCACATGTTTCGAATCGATTGATGACAGGGCTACCGCCTCTCCCCACATAGAACAAGTGTCTACCAGAGTAAGGATGTAACTGTTCCTCCTCTTGGTCCTAGTGAGAGGTCCCACAATATCCACGGCAACTCTCTCAAAAGGGGTTCCCACTATGGGCATTTCCCCTAGAGTTGCTGGAGCAGTCCAATGCTTTGGAGCTACTCTCTGGCATTCGGGACAGGATTTTACATATCTCTTTATGTCTTCCGTGATTCCTGGCCAGAAATAATGACAAGCTATACGCTGTCCTGTTGCGCTAATCCCCATGTGACCACTGAAGGGGATAGAATGACCTAACTCCATCACTTTCTCCCTATATGAACCAGGAAGGACCAGCTGTGCATGACCAGCTGAACCAGTGCCGGCCTTCCTATATAACAGTTTATTCTTCATATAGAATTATCCTTTGTTAGGAGGAGTATGGCTCTTTGGGAGTTTCTTATAGCACGGCTTCAGTGACTTATCTTCAGCCTGTGCCTTTCTCATCTCCTCTGGATGAGTATTTATAGGTTCATCTTCTTCCTTTCTGGATTGTGATCGGGTCTGGACTGTTGCCATGACCACAGGTCTCTTGGGATTCCCTGTCGTGAAACATTCTAAATCCACATATCTAAATTAAAAAGTAAATGTAAAGCCTAACGAATTAATTCAATAAAAAGAAAGAAGAATGGTGAAAGACCAGTGCTTTCTAAATGGCATACGCCAGCGTGTATACCTCCGTAATGGCTGAACAATAAAAACCCCTTTTTATGCTCCGTCTGCATAATTGTAACGCTTTCACGTTTACTAGTAAAGCCTACTGCATAAACTACACGATGTTCAAAAAAAATAAAACGTGTACTGTATTTCTTAGAAAACCTTGAGATACGCACACTGCTTGATGACCTAGATTAATACTAGCATTAATGTCATTATATACACTGCGTAACTTAGAAGACAGACGGACTTAGAGAGAGAGAGAGAGAGAGAGAGAGAGAGAGAGAGAGAGAGAGATAGAGAGGGGCTGAACGGAGGAACGCAGGCAATACTACCACAGTCTCGCGATTAATAGTAACGCCAATCCCACGCGTAAGGCATGAAGCACTAACTTTTTTTCAAATAAACAGTGACAAAAAACACTACCAATACGAGATTAGTTTTTAAAAAAAACATGGTTAATGCTTATTAGGAAACATGACCCAATACTGTTTTACGTCTGAAATCCTGACATTAGCCTGACAGTACAGAAGACACCCCATCGTATCGAAGTGAACGGGTGGTAGAAGAAAATACATGTTTTGAACGCAGCCACTTAGCTCCATTAAATTTATATATTTGAGTTCCTTAGGACTTGCTGACAAAGAATATGTTAAGTGTTACGCAAATAGTCTAGGAATTGACAAATTATAGCCAAAATAAAATAGTGAGGTTGTCTGACAGCATCAGATCATAATTGCTCAGTGGCATGTTTTAAACCACTATTTTACAGGAAATAGGCCAACAAGTTAAATCCGATTTGATTGGCTAGAAGAATATGTAAGCCTAAACATGATTAGTCGATTGCAAATACTATTTTTGGTTGTTACGGGAAACGGTAGGAAGGCTA
This sequence comes from Oreohelix idahoensis, assembly GCA_024509875.1. NCBI lineage: Eukaryota > Metazoa > Mollusca > Gastropoda > Stylommatophora > Oreohelicidae > Oreohelix > Oreohelix idahoensis. The sequence continues at coordinate 10,735 of JAMPIV010020153.1, read as the reverse complement.
CTTTTTTTCAAATACTTTTGTAAACATGGTTTTATTGCCTAGACCATTTAATATAGTCAATTAGGAGCGTCAGTTCAGGGCCACATTTTGAAAATAAACTTACTGAGAAGCAAGTGCGTTGAGATCCAGCTCATATTTTTCTAATGAAAGCCTGGGACAGAGGCAGATCGGAATTGTGCCATAACTCATCGCCAGTCAACGTATTTGTTTAATATTTCATGAACTGTGGTAAGCTTGACATATTTGATATCTTTTAGATGAAAATTGAATGTGAATTGATAAATTATGTCTGTCTGTGTGTAGTTCAGTAGCAACCATGAGGAAAAGCCTAGATATTGCTCCACCAGGAACAAAACTTGTCGGAGAGGAGTATAACTGCATAGGCATATATGGGATTGCCAAATAGTACTATGACACCTATCTTATTGAATATAAGGAAATAATGCTAAAATTGCAGAGGCGTTGTAACCATTAGGGAGAGGAATACTGGTGAATGTTGTTACATGAGAAGCTAACAGTTGGCCTACAGCGCTGAACTCAGTGTTTGTTATGTATTGTGCTTCAGTGTGGAAATAGATTATAAATTAGTTCTGAAGTAGGAGGTACAACCTTCTTGTTTCAGGGACCGTAGTACTAACGTATTGAAGCAGCAACTGGTCTGAGTTTTGCTGAATCCAGAGGCGGGTAGCATACTCCTTGGTCCAGATATCAACCAGGGTTATTTCTCAAGAACACGGTGAAGCAAGAGAGCAGTGGAGACTGTTTCCTGCCGCCCACACAGAAGTTAAGATTCCGTGGCCAGAGCAGCTCAATCTTGTGTATACCCCTCTAAAAGTGACTTTACCTTAAATCAAGAGGGACATTTATTTGTTTCAAATAAAAAGAAACTGTGAACCTTTCCAATATTATTTCCACCAGAAACAGACACTTGAAGTCATGATGACAAACAACAACTTAGCTTGAAAAGCCAGTATTACCTCATAGTAATACAGCACAACGTACACACATATTGCAATAATAATATATGTCAATACAAAGATTCTATCTATAAATTGTGTACATACAACTTGTGATTACATTTGATTGTGATTCGTGGTTCACTTTGTAGTTGAATCAGGATATCTATTATTGAAGGAATTAATACATATATTTTTAAAAAGTTACAGTTGACTTATTAAGATAGTCTTATAGAGTGTTCTGTGTATGTGAGTGTCACAGTGTTGAAAAGTATTGCGGATTAAATTAAATTGTTTATCTGTCTGTTGGTTGTTGTGAACATCACTTCATCATTATCATAACCATAGACATTCAACGTAGTCATCACAATATTCCAGAATAGGTAGCAAGTAAGGTCATCTGTAATACACCACACTTATTAGATACAGATACCTTCACAGCTGATCTCAGTCAGTACACTAAGTCCCCTATAAATATTTATAACATCCCACTTTACCACATATATTGGGGTCTCGCTCCCGGGATTTTGAACCTTCCCCTAGCATATATATTGGGAGTAATTCACTTCTGGAAATAATAAAAATTAAAAGGCATTCTTGGGGGGAAAAATAAGGTTGAGCTCTCAGTGCCTGTGGTTGTCCTTAAATAATTATTTATAGATAAAATTGTTTGGTTAAATATTGTACACATTTGCCTGTTAGAAAATGGCGGACCTGGCAAAATTTCGATCTGCTGCTATGCAGTTAGGAATGGAATGGCAAGTTATGATTGCTTATGTCACTGCTGAATGTGACAAATTTATTGAACGTGAAGAAAAAAGATTAGAAAAAGAGGCTGAAAGAAAGTTAGAGGCTGAAAAGGAAATTAAGAAGTTACAATTAGAGGCTGAGGCTAAGAGGTTGCAGATTGAGGCTGACAAAGAGGCTAGGGCATTAGAGGCTGAGGCTAAGAAGGTCCAATTGGAGGCCGAAAGAGAAGAAAAGCGACAGGCTGCAGAAAGGGAAGCAGAGGAAAGAAGGCAAGCTACCGAAAGAGAGGAAAGAAGATTGACTGCAGAGAGGGAAGCAGAAAAGGAGGAGAAGAGATTACAAAGGGAGCATGAGTTACGACTTAGGGAGTTGGAATTTCACGGCCATGCTCCTGAAAATGGTGCCAGTCCCTTTACCTCTGATGCCACTGCTAGTCAGGGAGCCTCAACCTCAGCTATAAATTTTCATTTAGATCATTTTGTTGAGAAAGAAGATGATATTGAGAGCTATCTAAATAGATATGAACTGTTAGCTACCACGTATGGGTTAGAGAGAGAAAGGTGGAGCTTAAAGTTATCTCAAGGGCTTCGTGGTACGGCTTATGAAGTTTTTGCCAAAATGAGCAGAGATGATCAAGAAAATTATGACATGCTAAAGCAGGCTCTTTTGTTAAGATATGAAAAGAATGGTGAATTTTATAGAAAAAAATTTAGGAATGCTAAACTACTGTCAGGTGAAACCTATCACCAGTTCTCTGCACGGTTAGAGACATACTTGGAGAAATGGACTTCTCTGGGGAAAACCCAAGATCTTAAGGAAATGATCCTTATAGAACAATTAAGAGAGTCCATGGCTCCAGACCTGAGAAAGTTTCTCATGGAACAAGGTGCAGAGAGGCTGGGTGAGTTACTAAATGTTGCGGAAAGGTATCAGGCAGCTCAAGCAGAGGTAACAGGTAACAAAAGGAAACAGGTAGACTATTTTAAGGCACCACAAAACTTTGATACGTTTGATCCTAGAGATCAGAACAAAGGTAAGCACCAGTTTGATAGGCCCCGGTATGACAATAAAAATAAAACCCCACAATTCGATGAAAGGAAACTTGATGAAAGAAAATCTTTCAAACAAAAAAGGAGGTGGGGTAAGAATTGTCGGATTGACAATCATGATACTGACCATTGCAGAAGGAAACCTGTGTATATGGCCACCCTTCAGGTCAGGTCGACCTCAAGAAAGGTGGAGGATATTATGTTAAATACCACTCCAGAAGAGTTGAGGAAGGCACAGGCTGGGGATAAGACCCTCAAGCCTTGTTTTAGAAAATTGTCAAAGTGTCACACACCTACAAGTAAAGGAGACTTCTATATGAAGAACCACCTGATATACCGGAAGACTGGGACTAGATCCAAAGGTCAGGGACAGCTGGTACTTCCAAAAAGGTATAGGGAAGACTTAATAAGGAGCTTACATGTGAAACAAGATGGGGACCATGAGAAAATAGGTACCATCATTCAAAAGGTAGCTCAGAATTATTATTGGCCCAAGGCAAGGTGGGACATTGAAAATTTTGTAGAGAGATGTGGCATAGCACATGAGGGAACACCCACAAATGGGAATATTGATCAGGACCTATACACGCCACGGGGCAAACGCAGGCCTGACACTGAAAAGAAAAATAAATTAAATAAAGTGGACCAAGTGGAATGGGAAGCCCCTTTTCACGGACAATCTTCAATTGACTGTTTTACAATGGTCACTATGCAGCGAGTGCAAAAAGATGTCTTACCCCAGGATAAGCCGAAAATCCCTCAATCGGACTTATGTAAACTGGAGGAAGAAGATATAGAGAGGAATTCTCTCATCAAGAATTCTAAGTGGGGAGAGAGCCCCACGAGAAAAATTGGTAGCGGTCGTTTTGTGCAGGATGATTCTGAAAGAAAAATCATCACTACAGTGCTTCTAGTGGAAGAGACCCTACCAGTGCATGGAAAAATAGACAGGAAAGCTAAAGACAGAGATTTGGCTGTGGGAGAGAAGGTACTGCTTCTTCTACCCGGTAATCAGAATAAGTTACAAATTGGATGGCAAGGTCCATATACAGTTCTAGAGAAGGTGTCTAGAACAAATTATAAGATAGATAAGAAGGGGAAAGAAAAAATCTATCATGTGAATCTCCTGAAGAAATATTTGGAAAGAGAAAATCAGGAAGAGACACACTTGTTGACCTTATCCATTGCAATGGAGATGAAAAAGGAACCACTTTCATCATTTGAATATCCATTACACCCCTGTGAGACAGCTGCGCAGGTGAAAATCAGTACACACTTAACGAAAGATCAGAAGAAGAGAGTGCAACAGGTTTTAGATGATCATACAGAGGTGTTAACAGACCGACCGGGGCATACAAACTTATTGGAATATGATATGAAACTGATAGACCCCACACCTGTCTGTATGAAAGCCTATTCGATTCCTTTTGCTAAGGAGAAAGCCTTGAAGGAAGAGATAGACTATTTGTTGAAGGAAGGAATCATTTCACACAGTGAATCTTCGTTTAGTTCCAGTGTGGTACTCTTAAGGAAACCCTCTGGAGAACATAGACTCTGTATAGATTACAGGAGACTGAATGCTATCACAGAAGGTCAGGTGGATCCATTGCCGGATATAAATCAGTTGTTTGCCAGGCTAAATAAAGCTAAATATTTCTCAAAAGTGGATCTGAGCAAAGGATACTATCAGATTCCAGTAAAGCCTGAGGTTAGACCGTACCTAGCTTTTAGTACCTCAGAGGGACACTATGAGTTTAACAGATTGCCATTTGGATTGAAGAATGCGCCTAGTGTCTTCTCTAGAATGATGAGAAAATTGTTGGACCCCTTGAATAATCCATGCATCACAAATTTCATGGATGATATCCTTATAGCAACAGAAACATTTGAAGAACACATTGACTCTCTGAACATGCTGTTTAATCGACTTAGAGAAGCGAATTTAACAGCCCGACCAACCAAATGTTTCGTTGGATGTAAAGAATTAGAATTCTTGGGACACACAGTCCATCAGGGAAACATGACCCCTGACCCCAAGAATTTAGAAAAACTAAAGAAAGCCCCGAGACCACAAACCAAGAAAGACGTGAGATCCTTTGTCTCATTATGTGGTTTCTACCAAAAGTATATCAAAAACTTTAATTCCATGTGTGCACCGTTAACTGATTTGACACGTAAAGGAAATCCAGATCGAATTACATGGACAGCACAATGTGAATTGGCCTACCAGGAATTGAAGGAAAAGATCACAAGCAAACCTATTTTGAAATTACCTGACTTAAGTCAAGAATTCATTGTGAGAACGAATGCCAGTAATATCGGGCTGGGATGGACCCTGTTACAAAAATCAGATGCACTGAATGGGGAATTAACCCCAGTGGCATATGCTAGTAGAAAGTTGAATAAAGCTGAAACCAATTATTCAACTAGCGAAAAAGAATGTCTTGCAGTAATATGGGCGATAAAGAAATTCAATATTTATCTGTATGGGAAGGCATTCAAGTTGCAAACGGATCACAAACCCTTGTCGTTTCTAGCGCAGGTTAGGCAGGAAAATTCAAGGTTACTCAGATGGTCCTTACATTTGCAGCCATTCCAGTTCAGTATAGAATATATTTCTGGAAAAACCAACCTGGGAGCGGATTTTCTAAGCCGCCATCCGTGTGATGAGAATCACCGTAAAGCCCCCCATGAATAATAATAAATTTCTCTATGTGTAATATAGTTTAATAGACTGACCTATATAACGTCTGTTTTTTAAGTGGGGAGAATTTGTCGTGAAACAATACTAAATCCACATATCTAAATTAAAAAGTAAATGTAAAGCCTAACAAATTAAATTCAATAAAGTTAGGTTGAAAGAAGAATGGTGAAAGAACTGTACCCTACCAATTACTTTAAGCAAATACCCCGATTGCTCCGTCAGACTTATACCCAGCAACACGTTTTAATAGTAAAGCCTCCCTGCTAAACCTGGGTTCTGAAAAGGAAAAACCCAGATATTGAATTATAAAACCTTGTCCCCCTGATAATCTGTGAACTTCGTAACCCGTGTTGTTGGTTACCAGGATGAAGGAAAAATTATAAAAATCCCCAGCCCCCCCCCCCCCACCCCCCCCCACCCCCACCCCCACCCCCTCTCCCCCCCCCTCTCCCCCATCCCCCCCCCATAAATCGACATTCAGATTGGTGAAAAAATGAGAACGCCCCCTAAACCCTCCCCGCCTTTCCGAGAGTTTAAAAGAAGAGAGAAAAGAGAAGAGAGCGAGCGAAATGACGGAACGCAAATGCCAACTACTGTCACCCCGCCCCCTAAAGGTAACCCAATTGGTAACCCCCCAGTGCCCCCCCATAGGTAAAGACATTCTACCAAAACCCCCCCCCCCTGAAAACTCCCCCCACCCCCCAGACTAGCCCCCCCCCCAAGCTTAAAATCCCCCCCCCCCCGCCCCCCAGACAGAAGAACCCCTCACCCCCCAACGTGAAAACCGCCCTCATAACACCCACGCCATGAATATCAACCTCAACCCAGGGCAAATACAACAAACGAAATAAACCCTTTCACTGTACAACCAAGGCCTTTTTTCCCCCCCCCCCCCAGATGCAAGTCCTTAGAAACCCCCCCCCCCAAGAAATTGACGCCGATCCTTCCTCCGCCCTACCCGACCCCCAACCCCCCTGCCAATGACCAGTAATTAATAGCTAGCCCCCCCAGATGGGTATCATCCCCCCCTCCCCCCCCCCAAGGGATGGTGTACCCCCCCACCCTAAGTTCCCAGACCGTCCAGACCCCCCGATAGTGAGAGCCCCAGATAACTTAAAACCCCCCCCAGAAATGCCCCCCCCACCCATCGCACTAACACCCCCATTAACCCTAAAACCCCCTTCCCCCCCCGCCCCCATACCCCCATAACTGCTACAACCTCCCGCCCCCCCCCCAGAACCCCTCCCCCCCGCCCCCGGTTCACCCCCCCCCCCTGATCCCCCGCGTAAGGACTCTCCTATCAGGTCCCAAAAACTATCCCGCCCCCCCCCCCCCCCTAGGTTTTGAAACGCCGCCCTCCCCCCCGTATCCCCCCACCTCCCCCCCACCAACTACCAGCCACCCCCCCCTATAGAAAAAAAAAAACGTGTAGCTGTATTTCCAGAAGTAGAAAACCTTGAGTGACCTAGATTTAATACTAGCATTAATGTCATTTATTATACACTGCGTAAACCTAGAAGACAACGGACTTAGAAGAGTGAGAGGAGATGAGGATCTGAGAGAAGAGAGTACGAGGGCTGCTGTACCTGGGGAACAAACAGGCAATACTACCACAGTCTCGCGATTAATTAGTAACGCCAACCCACCGCGTAAGGCATGAAGCACTAACTTTTTTTCAAAATAAACAGTGATTTTACAAAAAAAAAACATTACCCAATTACGAGGTTAGGTTTTTTTAAAAAAAAAACGTGGTTTAATGCTTATTAGGAAACATGACCCAATACTGTTTTACGTCTGAAATCCTGACATTAGCTGACACGTACAGAAGACACCCCATCGTATCGAAGTGAACGGGTGGTTTAGAAGAAAATACATATTTTTGAACGCAGCCACTTAGCTCCATTAAATTTATATATTTGGTTCCTTAGGACTTGCTGACAAAGAATATGTTAAGTGTTACGCAAATAGTCTAGGAATTAACAAATTATAGCGAAAATAAAATAGTGAGGTTGTCTGACAGCATCAGATCATAATTGCTCAGTGGCACGTTTTAAAAACCACTATTTTACGGGAAATAGGCCAACAAGTTAAATCCGATTTGATTGGCTAGAAGAATATGTAAGCCTAAACATGATTAGTCGATTGCAAATACTATTTTTGGTTGTTACGGGAAACGGTAGGAAGGGTACTTTTTTTCAAATACTTTTGTAAACATGGTCTTATTGGCTAGACCATTTAATATAGTCAATTAGGAGCGTCTGTTCAGTGCCACATTTTGAAAATAAACTTACTGCGAAGCAAGTGCGTTGAGATCCAGCTCATATTTTTCAAATGAAAGCCTGGGACAGAGGCAGATCGGAATTGTGCCATAACTCATCGCCAGTCAACGTATTTGTTTAATATTTCCTTGAAATTGTGGTAAGCTAGACATATTTGATATCTTTTAGATGAAAATTGAATGTGAATTGATAAATTATGTCTGTCTGTGTGTAGTTCAGTAGCAAACATGAGGAAAAGCCTAGATATTGCTCCACCAGGAACAAAACTTGTCGGAGAGGAGTATAACTGCATAGGCATATATGGGATTGCCAAATAGTACTATGACACCTATCTTATTGAATATAAGGAAATAATGCTGAAATTGCAGAGGCGTTGTAACCATTAGGGAGAGGAATACTGGTGAATGTTGTTACATGAGAAGCTAACAGTTGGCCTACAGCGCTGAACTCAGTGTTTGTTATGTATTGTGCTTCAGTGTGGAAATAGATTATAAATTAGTTCTGAAGTAGGAGGTACAACCTTCTTGTTTCAGGGACCGTGGTACTAACGTATTGAGGCAGCATATGATCTGAGTTTTGCTGAATCCAGAGGCTGGTAGCATACTCCTGGGTCAAAATATCGACCAGTGTTGTTTCTCAAGAACACGGTGAAGCAAGCGAGCAGTGGAGACTGTTTCCTGCCGCCCACACAAAAGTTAAGATTCCGTGGCCAGAGCAGCTCAATCTTGTGTATTACGCCCCTCCCCTCCCCCCCCCCTCTAAAAGTGACTTTACCTTAAATCAAGAGGGACATTTATTTGTTTCTAATAACAGCAAACTGAGAACCTTTCCATTATTATTTCCACCAGAAACAACACTTGAAAAGTCATGATGACAAACAACAACTTAGCTTGAAAAGCCAGTATTACCTCATAGTACTACAGCACAACGTACACACATATTGCAATAATAATATATGTCAATACAAAGATCCTATATCTATAAATTGTGTACATACAACTTGTGATTACATTTGATTGTGATTCCTGGTTCACTTTGTAGTTGAATCAGGATATCTATTATTGAAGGAATTAATAAATATATTTTTTAAAAGTTAGAGTTGACTTATTAAGATAGTCTTATAGAGTGTTCTATGTATGTGAGTGTCACACAGTGTTGAAAAGTATTGTGGATTAATTAAATTGTTTATCTGTCTGTTGGTTGTTGTGAACATCACTTCATCATTATCATAACCTCTAGACATTCAACATAGTCATCACAATATTCCAGAATAGGTCTGACTGAGGTCTAAATGTGGTAGCAAGTAAGGTCATCTGTAATACTCCACACTTATTAGGGATACAGATACATTTACAGCTGATCTCAGTCAGCTAAACTAAAGGTCCCCTTATAAAAAATTTATAACAATCCCAACTTTAACCACATTTCCCCAGAAGAAAAGGACATATCTACAACAATAATATCAGGTGGGTAGATTGGTTCATATTTAACCACTGCTGCCATTATGTACTACTTCCACATTATCGCGTCTTCAAATGTTTCCTGGCGATGGGTAGTGTCTTGGTCGCGCTACGTCCTTGGTTGAAAGCTTGGATTCTCCACTGGTTCTGTGGTGTTATTGTTCTTCCTTGAAACACGGTTGGAGAATCTCACAACTGAATCAAAATCTAAATCAAGTATCATTCAAAAACACAGTACTGGTGACTCCATTACATCATCACTCTTCACCACCACTGGGGGGGTGGTAAGGTTTCATGATGGTTTCAGTCAGCGTTGACCGTTTACTCCTGTTTCCCCGTTCTCATTGCAGACGTAACTTGATGTGTGTAGTTTTTCTTCTACAGTTGTCAGTGTTATGGTTGTCCATTTGTTCTTACTAATTGATTTTAGTTTACAATACAATCTCCCGTTATGAAAAGGTTTTCTTTCATCTTTTCTTTCTGTCAGTATCGAAGGGATGTGAAGAGGAACCTTTTTCATAAAGGTCGATTTTATTGTACAACATTTTCATCATTATCCCCCACCCAATCCATACTACACCCCCCCCACCCACACCCACACAAAACCCCCACAACCAACACCAAAAACCCCAACCCCCAACCCCCCCCCCCCCCCCCCACCCCCAGGTTTTATTTTTTAAATCATTACGTGGCCTTTCAAAGTAGTTCTGATTAGTTCTATTATCAAATTTATTATGAGTATGAGGAGCATTATACCGAATCTACTGGTTTTTGTATTGAGTGCAGAGCTAACTCTTGCCTGGGCTGCCTGATACCTTTCTGCGTCATTTTATTATTTTCTCAACAATAAAAGCCTCTCCGCGCCCTGTTTCATGAGAAAACTTTTCTAATGTTGAATCCAGGGACTCTGCTACTTCTGTTCAAAGGGGTATATCTCTTGGAGATCTGGGGTTTTTTTTCCCAAAGAAGCAGCATTTTCTCCATATACGTCTTCCAAACCGGGCGGAGATCTGGTGAATAGGTCTTCACCCGACAGTTTAGCTCCTGGCATTCCTATAATTTATTTCTATAAAACTCTCCGTTTTTTTCGTATCTTAACAGGAGTGCTTGATTCAAATGTCATAGTTGTCTTGGTCATCGCTGCTCATTTTAGAAAACACTTTATAAGCTGTTCCCCGAAGGCCCTGAGGATCTTAACCCCCATCTTTCTTTTCTAACCATAAGTAGTGGTATACCTCATATCTGCTTAAATATGATCAATGTCATCTTTCTTTTCCACAATATAATCTAAATGGAACCCGATGGCTGATGTGGAGGCCCCCTGGATTGCAGCTGAGAGTCGGGAAGTGTACTGGGCTTAGTTCCATTTTCAGGAGCATGGCCTTGCTAGCCTAACTCCATTAGTCGTATCTCCTGTTCTCTTTGTAAGCTTTTATCTTTCCTTTCGCCTCAATCTCTTTTTCTTTCTCTCGTTCGCCTCCAATCTATTTCTTTTTTCTCTCGTTCCGCCTTCTCTGTAGATGTTTTTCCTCCTTCT